>CM029548.1:42111760-42129986 GCA_017141385.1 Sogatella furcifera
GTTCTTGAAATATTTCCCACATATTTGAAACTAATATTAGATTCATGATAGCGATTCGTCATTCATGAAACAGCAAGCCCAGAACCTTGCTTTGTGCAGGCATTGTGCTCTTGTATGTAGAAGCAGCTTGGTATTGTGAATCGACCTGGATTTTATCGCTATCTAGCCTGGAATGAGAAATAGATTTATGATGCTGTTATTCAATCTACTGGAACTTTTGACATGTTCGCGGATGCGCTGCTAGCTATAGACTATGTGTTTAGGCTCATGCAATAAAGTCGTCAATAAATTGATAATGCATTTGTAGCTTTTGGATGCTTGATCAGAGAATACGTTCTTCTATTATTCATCTAATAGCCATTTCTGATACCTATTGATTATGGAAGGCATTAGTTGATTATAAAAGCTGTGATAAGTATATGGAATAATAACGAATACTAGTGTTTTTTAATAAATATGATAATGATTTATCAGCAACTGGATTAATGAGCTTCTATTGATTGGTAAGAAACTCAATATTAAACCTTACCCCATAAAAAATAAGATTAAAATAAGCTGCCCCAGAAAATAATAAAGGCTTCATTCCCCTGTCCCAGCACAATTTTCTCATGAGAATTGATCATTTTAATAAAGTTATGCATAAGTAGAAGTCTTATTTCAGGGACTGAGCTAGATTTTTCAATAAGTCTACTGAATCAAGAATAAACCTGTGCGTTTTTACATAATAAAAAAGAGAGCATGGACAAAGACACTTGGAAAATTTCTAATTTGAGGCCCCATAGCAATCATTGAGACATCTCAGTGATTTTCCACCTCGAATCTATAGGAAAAACATGAAGTAACAAACATTTATCCATAAACACAAATATATAAATTATAATAATAATCATATAACTTGTAAGAGAAGAAGCAGAGGCAAGCATTATTACTGTCCTGAACTTTGATAGATAAAAGTTCAAACAAAGGTTATATTACTTCCGCAGCCAATTCTCTAAGAATTTTTTGGTTCAGGAAAAATATTTGAATTTAGTGTAAGGATAAAAGATGAAAAAACCAAATGAATGCACAAAAAATTATCACTCAAAAGTTATAGAAAATATCAACCCTTCAGAGAAAGTATAAGTATAAGCGAAATATAAGTCTAAATATAAGCTTATTTTACCTGCCCGTTACATGGGTGACCATAGTTGATTCTTTATTCTGTATTATTCATTCTTTATTATTTATTCATACATCAATACAACTACTTTAATTGGGAGGGAAAAATAGTCATAGCCTGTGCTATTCCCCTCCAAAAAAATTCTTTATTAATAATAATAATAATAAATAATAAATAAAATTTTATTTCCCCCAAAAAAAACTAAAACTACTACATCAATTACAGAATATTAGAAACTCTACAATTACAGTATATACAATAGTTAGCTACAGAAATATCTTATAATGTCTTTACGTGTTTTAGTGTTTTCTGCGTGGGAAATTGACCTACTCCACTATGGCGTACCATGTTCTAGAGTAGGTTTTGTTTGTTTGTTTTTTGTGTGCGGATTAGTAATTCATTAGTAAGTCATTAGGTGTGTAGTTGAAATATTAGTTGTTGTTTGAAATAATGTTTTCTATGTTTCTGTCTTCCTTTGCTCATCAACCAATTGTGTACTATTGTTTTGAACTTTCTAGGATGATTAATCTGTTTGAAATTTTCAGGAAGTAAATTGTATAATTTTGGCGCTAAATGATTGAAATGTCTTTGGTATAGTGCCTTTCTTGCAAAATTGGTGATGAGGAAGATTCCTGTACCTGGTGTTGTGGTTGTGGTTTCTGGTTTGAAATGTTGTTGGATTCTTGTGTAATCTGCACAGTATCTCCTTGGAGGTAAAAAGCTGTCTTGGATCCATCACGTTAAACTCATTGAATAGCTGGTCCGATGAATAGCGTGGTGGCTTCTGGTTGATGACTCTCATTATCAGCTTCTGTACCCTGAGGAGCGGTCCGATGTGCAGGAAGCTTGTTCCTCCCCATCCTACAATCCCATACAGCATGAGGGACTGTGCTAGAGAAAAGTAGATTACTCTTAGACATGCCTTGTCCACCAGTGTCCTCAATATCCTGAATCTGTAGATGGTCTTCCTCAGTCTCCCGCATAATTCATTGAGATGGTGATCCCAGCGCAGAAAAGAGTCCATTGTAACTCCCAGGTAGTTCTGTGACTGTTTCTTGTTAACTATGTATGAAGTGTTATTCTATTGGTTCTTGATTATTATCTTATCTCCTGTTGGCTGTCCATGTTGAGTCGAAAAGGTCAGGAAGAAGGTTTTCTCATGTTTTGGGTGAGTAGATTCTTATTCAACCAGTGAGACACCCTCTGTAGTCCAGTCTCAGCTTCTCTCAGGTCATCTCCCAGGTTGATTCAGAGAACAGTAGGACAGTGTCATCTGCAAAGGTGGTGATTGATCCATTAATTTCCATGTTGCATAATGGATTTATGTAGAGCAGGAAAAGAATTGGTCCCAGTACTGTTCCTTGTGGCACTCCATACTTTACAGTCAGCTTGTTGCTTGTACATCCATTGACTCTGACACATTGTGTTCGATTTGATAGGTAGCTCCTGAACAGATTCCATGCAACTCCTCTTATTCCATAGTTATCTAGCCTTGAAAGAAGAATGTCATGTGACACCGTATCAAAAGCCTTCTTTAAATCTAAGAATACAGCTAATGGTTTCTCTTCTATGTTTATTTTATCTGCAATCTGAGGGTTACATAGTGGATAGCATCATTTGTACTGCGACTAGATCTAAATCCATATTGGTTTGGCGATAGAAGATTATTTTTCAAGAAAGCTGACCAGTCTTGTTTTGATACACTTTTCAAAATTTTTGACAATGTACTGAGTAATGATATGGGTCTGTAGCAATTCATATCTTTCTTATCTCCTGTTTTGAAGATTGGACAAATGACAGCTTCCGTAAGGCACTGTGGAAAAACACCTTCCTCAAAAATTCTGTTTGCAATATGTGTTAAAGGCTTGGCAAGTATAGTACTATTTTGTTTGAATAAATCTGGTTTTAAATTATCGAGTCCTGGTGCACTATTAGCTTTAAGACTATTTATCATTTTCATCATTTCGTCCTCATTGACGGGAGCAAAGAATAATGACCGGCAGACTCTCTGATCGGCTGCTGCGTACTCATCTGCGCCATTAAAATCGCTATTTAGAATGTCCTGGGCCAGTTTTGATCCAATACTAATAAAAAATTCATTGAAAGAATTTGCCATATCCTCATCATCATCTCCCAATTTCAATTCTCTCCCTTCCAAGTTGATTTGGTGAATTTGTGTTCTTGACCGTTGCACTTCAGTTATTTCTCTTATTACTTCCCATGTTTGTTTAGAGTTGCTGGAAGTTTCAAATCGCTTCGAAAAGTATAGTTTTTTTGCATTTTCTATTACAGTTGTTAGTAGATTTCTGTACCTTCTATAATACTCTCTAAGCTGTAAATTCAATGTATTATTCTTGCTTTGTCTGTGTAATTTATCTCTCTTCCTTATTGATGTAATCAATCCATTTGTAATCAAGGCTTAATTTTTCTTTTGTGTGCGATACTTTATTAATAACTTTACATTCTTCTGTGTATTTCTTCAGTATTTCTATCATTCTCTTTAAAGCACTCTCAGCGCATTCCTGAAGATACACGGAATTCCAAGTCTCATTCGTTAGAGCTAATGAAAGTTTATTATAATCAATACTTTCATAGTAGGACTTTCTTCTGTTGTGATTGTGTTCCTTCGCATTATATTTAATTCCCAGGATAGTTATGAAATGATCTGTGATAGAATTTGGAAAAACTATTGGTATTACATCTTTTTTAAAGTTTATCATAATATGATCTATACATGAAGCGCTATTATTTCCAATACGAGTTGCCTGCTTTATACAATGTAGGAATCCATATTCACTGAGTAGATTATCATAGTCTTCTAGTTGCCTGTGCTGATTTGGTTCTTTTGTGTTGATGTTCAAATCTCCTAGAACAATGTGAGAATAATTTCCATTATCATCAAAATCTGCCCCAGATCAATCAGAAAGTCTGTTAAGTCCAAGTGTGATGGAGATCTATACAACGCTGTTATAATAGAAGTATCTCTCCCAATTTTCAAATGCATGTTCAAACAGTTGGCTTGCCTAACTACAATTTCTTTTATTTCGACAAAGTAGTCGGATTTGACATAAATGATAACTCCATCATTCTGTAGAATATTGTTTTCTGTTTTGTGGCAGGTATAATTATGAATTGATCTCAAGGGAGCACCACCAGCAATCCAGAATTCCGTTAAGACTATCACGTCGTAATCCACTTTTAAGTCTTCCAGCTGAATTAAAAAAAGCTTTCCTGTTGAATTCTTGAAATATTTCCACACATTTGAAACTAATATTAGATTCATGAGAGCGATTCGTCATTTATGAAACAGCAAGCCCAGAACCTTGCTTTGTGCAGGCATTGTGCTCTTGTATGTAGAAGCAGCTTATGTGTGAATCGACCTGGATTTTATCGCTGTCTAGCCTGGAATGAGAAATGATTTATGATGCTGTTATTCAATCTACTGGAACTTTTGACATGTTCGCGGTTCGCGCTGCTAGCTATAGCCTATGTGTTCAGGCCCATGCAATAAAGTCGTCAATAAATTGATAATGCAATGTAGCTGATTGGATGCTTGATCAGAGAATACGTTTTCTATTATTCATCAAGCCATTTCTGATACCTATTGATTATGGAAAGCATTAGTTGATTATAGCTGTGATAAGTATATGAAATAACATATATTAGTGGTTTCTGTAATAAATTAATATGATATTATAATATAATATTTACTAGTAAGCCCCATGGGCTGAAGAACTCGCGTGCGAACTCTCAAAGTCAACTTATGGCTTTAATTATTTGAAAATATGAACCACAAATCATACTAACACGATACCTAGATTTATTCAATACTGAATGATTCCTTTTTGTGGAGAATTATTAATAAGAAAAGATGATTCTTCGGTATATTTTGATACATCATTATCCGCAACTCTTCTGCCCAATGCACCAATACAAACGTAGGCTACTTGTTCAAGACGACTTGACTGCAGAAATTCAGAGTAGACCTATCAACTGAAGAATTCTAATAAATTTACAAATATGGATGAAATAACTTTCCCTTATTTTTCTGAAAACCATACATACTATTGAAACTTCGTGTAGAGTCTATCTATTATCAAGGTATGATGGAAAGTCTTGAAATAATAGAAGAGTTACAGTAAAACTGAGGAGAATTCGTTGTTTTGCCAATGATATGTTCTGTTTGTTTCAGCTCAAAGAACACCGTGATAGTACTTGAGTTAGTTCTTTTCGGAACACTCTGTAGTCATATTGATCGCCTCTTGTTTTAAATTTGTTCATTGTATTAAATTGAAAACAGCAGTTAAACCCATTAACAAACTTTGTTTTTTTTGATAATTCAGTATTTCCATTCAGATAAATCAAATATATAAATTATTAGAAATCCCTTTAATAGCATTCTTCAAATCCTGTAAAAAATCACGGCTGACTTATTATTAGTCTGACTAATCAAAGCATGGAAATCAAATGGAACAACAAACTTCTTTCAGCACGCATACTTCAAAAATAATTTGAATTTGCCGCCTTTTGTCAGCTGTTCAAATAAATAGACTCCTATCACATGTTTGAGCTTTGAGATCAATATGCATCATATGACTTCAATTCAACATGAAAGTATTTTCATTTGATAACATTATTTTCATGATAGTTCTTTCAAATTTGCCGCTAATAAATCAGCTGTTTTATTGGAATCAGATGGATTCTCCAAAAAATAATTCATTCAAATTCTTTATGACATTTTTTCCCCAGCCGTGATTAATGTGTTGAAATATACGGAGTATATATAGATATATTATTGCTGAGAACTTATCCTTTTTCCTCCTGAAAAAGGATGAAGGAATCGATCGATTTCACTGTCCAACGAACTTGACCTGCATAAGGTTAGAAGAATATGTGTTCTGAATTTGAAGTTGATTAATTGAGGCGTTCAAAAGTTATTGTCGAACATACAAACAAACAAACGAACGAACAGATGGACAACGACTTCGGTCTTGAGTCAAAAGTAAGAACTCGCTGTCGCTCGTTCAATTAACAAATCAACGATCTACTATTGATTGGTATGGAATTCAATATTAAACCTCACCCCAGAAAAAATAAGATTATCTCTTCATCTCTGTGCCAGCACAGTTTTCTCATCAGAGTTGATCACTTCATAAATTATACGTCTCATTTCAGGGATTGAACTCGATTTTTTCAATAAGTCTACTAAATTAAGAATAAACCTACAAGCTGTTCTACATAATAAAAAGAGAGCATGGACAAAAAAACTTGGAAAAATTTTAATTTTGTCTGAATATAAACTTATTTTACCTGCCCGTTTACATGGAAACCCATAGTTGATTAGGTCTCTTTGCATATTATTTCTCTCTTTCCTTTCCACACCCAACCATCAAGCCTGTGGTTTGTTTGATGTGTCATTGTTATTGTAAATTTGTTTTTATAATTAATTGTATTTATTTTTGTCCTTTGTATGTTCTATTGAATTGAATTGGATTAAAAGTTTGAAAAGTCACATTAGAAACACCAGTTTTCTGTTTACGACAAAGTGAAAAATAATTCTAATAGTACTTTCCAAAGTGAAACAGTACATTTATTACATTAGTACATTAATTACCGAATTGCTAAATACAGTATAGCTTCAAACCGTGTTGCTATATCGCATTGAATATAATATTCAAATAAATTGGATTCTCATCCATGATGCAACCCGTTTAATGTTCAGTGTTTTTCGATTGTCATCACATTTCAGTATTAATATGAATGATTATATTCATATTGGTCTGCTAGTTTGATCATTAGTGATAACAGGCTATTAATTTTTGTGGAGCCATGACCGAGACCGCCCTCAAAACTAATTTCCAATGAATTCATATCTCATTATTTTCAAATTTCAGTTCACTGAGACATTCTAAGCTCTGATATCTTTTACTTGGTAACTCATTGCGATTATTTGTTCCACCACGGTAGGGTATATCCAGTAATTGATAAAAGCGCCCTACTCTATTGATGATCCTCTATGATAAACTGTACAAAGTTAATCTCTGGTCTCTGTTCAGATCCAATTTTTACTAAATAGCTTGTCATGAGAACATTTTTCAACCGGTACATATGTGTTAAATAGAAATACTAAATAAGGTTTCTTCTGTAATCATTCGATTCATGCTTATCAACAATCATAAAATACCAGTATTGAAAATGAAACATTGGAAGAGTTCAATTGTAGAACCTATTAAATCCTCGCTTCCCAAATTGATATGATGTTATGATAATATTTTGGCAGCTGCAAGGAAGTCAATTGATCAAAGTCTATAGCTAGCAGCGTCGCGAACATGTCAAAAGTTCCAGTAGATTGAATAACAGCATCATAAAATCATTTCTCATTCCAGGCTAGATAGCGATAAAATCCAGGTCGATTCACAATAAGCTGCTTCTACATACAAAGAGCACAATGCTGACAAAGCAAGGTTCTGGGCTTGCTGTTTCATGAATGACGAATCGTATCATGAATCTAATATTAGTTTCAAATATGTGGGAAATATTTCAAGAATCAACAGGAATGCTTTTGATGAATTCAAGATTTGTTCTTCAAAGACTGAGATTTTATAAGAGTGGGATGTTGAAAACTTTATGAGGTAGTGCTCTCACTGATATTCTAAGCTGCAGAGAGCACACTGACGAACGTCTTAAAAATGAAACATATTCCACGAATCTTGGGGAATAATCAGTCATGATATCTCATAGCAAAAGGATACGTGAGTAATTCGTGAGAAGGGTTAGAACAGCTATCTGAGTATTGAGAGAGTTAGTGCTTGAACAGTATCGCTCTATAAAAATTTAAATTAGAGATAACAGTACAAGAAACGTTTCGTTCTACGTGAGATCCATTTTCAAGTGCAAGTAAGATTCATAATATCAAGAAAACGATACTTTCCTTGAACTTAATCAACACTAATTCGTGAAAATTTACATCTAAATTAATATTTTCCCAGAAAAATTTGAGATGATTCACATAGATTCTCTGAAGCCCTCTCTCATTACGAGAAAAATAAAATTATCCTCCACAAAAATACCATTTGAATATCCTGTAACCTCTTGATAAATCTAAGCAACTGACAATTCAAGAATCCAATAACATTGATTCTCAAATGCAAAAAATTTAAACTTTTTGATCACTAATTCTTTTTCATGGAAATGAACACAATGGAATGAATATAGCAACCAAGCAACTAGGAGATAATAAGTTTCTTGGAGAAAGTTTATAAGAGTTTGAAGTCATCAAACTGATTGACTGCTAACAGACTTCTCTTCATATTTTCAGAGTGACCACATGAGCTCTAAGGCGTGAATAATGAGAGGAATGATGATGATAAGAATTACGAGGCGTATCGTATCGAAAGTCGGGGTGGCCGTATTGTGACTGTGCTGTGGTCAAAACTCTTCCTTGGTGGGAATCGAGCCTCAGAATCTCTGCTTATCAGTCCGGCTCTTATCACTCACTCCTACGAGCCCTCAAGTCATTTTATAATGATTATAATTTTATAATAATAATTATTGTGCTTTTCCACTTTTGGATTGTTTAGAAGAAGAAACATTGTACAGATACATCGAATCTTTGATCGACTAATAATTATTATTATTATTATCACTGAGTAAATTATTATTGCATATTTGGAAAATTTCTTGTACATGCATTGGTAATTATTGAAAGAATCTTAAATTTCCGACAGGTTTTCCCTCTTCTTTACTAAAAAATAATCAAATTCTTTCCATTCTATCTTCGATTTAAATGAATTTCCTCATACAGCCAAACAAAAGTACGAGTATTATGAAGATAATGATGGACCATTAATATTGTGGCCGAAGATGAAACATTGTCGCTATCAGAATCAGGAAGCAAATGAATAAATCAGCTTTGGCGCTGCCTAAAATCCTGCCGTCGTGTGTATGCCCTGGACGGTTGTTGTGCGGGAAGCCTAGCCTGCGCCTTGACGGCTAAAGCGGCCGCCAGAGATTTTCTTTGCAGCTACCTGGTGAAAAACAAAGGTACAAGAAAAATGAGCGAATTTGTCACCTGTCAGTTGCTCGGCCAAGACACGCAACCGCTCCCGGGGAAAAAGGAGGCTTCCACTCCATATTTTATGCTGAGTGCCCCTCAGATTGTGTGTGTGTGTGTGTGTGTGTGTGTGTGTGTGGTCTCGTTGTCTGCTCCTGCCAGAAACCAACACCAATCGATCGCCTGTCACGTCTAATGATTGGCGATGTCCTCTAAGTGGCTCTCCAAAATGGCGTCTTCAAATTGAGGCTTCCAAAATAGATTATGTAGATTATGTTTCTGGTTTGAGAAGTCCTTACATCATCATATTATGCCCATGACAGTCAATGAGTGAATCAGTTTAGTAATTTTTGGCGTAAAATTTTACACTTGATGCAATATTTTTCAAGTTTCTAATATTGCATTCTACGGTTTGTATTGTTCATTTGATTGCATTCATCAACTTTAAAAATTCGAAATTTGGAAATATTGTTTCTGGAATGAAAATTAAGTGTTAAAGCAGTGCGATAATATCATAACTCCTTTCTGAACAACATTGACTCTATCGGACTTCATTTGGAAAGAAATAGTACAGGCTCTGCCTAGTTTTCCCTCTCAATTCAAGTGTTTTGAATCAATAAATAAATAGAAGAAGGACTTCGAAATAAATTCAAAGCTTTTAATGTTGATAAGTCGATTGAATTAATCTTACAGCTCGTTGATATCATTGTAATGAGAACAATCATCATCACTTCATCTCTCTTATTGGAATGTACAATCTTAAAAAAATGGAAAACTAGTCTTTAATTTGGATCTATGGTGAAAGAACTCATTCAACCAGCGGTTAATTAAAAAGGTAGATGAACAATAGTAGTATAAAGGAGAGTTCTGGGACATCATTCCTGGAGTAAGTATACTCCAGGAGTAAGTATCTCCAGAACTATCATTAACCAAGAATTAAGTATGAATTGAGTAATCTTATTCCAGAAGTGGCTATGTTTTGAAAGTAACCTTCAACCTAACATAACCTAACCTAACATAACTAACCCTAACCTAACATAACCCCTAACCTAACAACCTAACCTAACCCTAACCTATTTCAACCTGCAACCTACATTCATCAGCCCGATCAAGCAGTCATCCTAACCTAACCTCTATAAATGTTTCTGTGACATCTTAAGAAGAGCGTCCGATAGTTAGGTGATTTGTCCATTTTTATCTAGCACGCTTCATAAATGTTTCTGTGACTTGACATCTTAAGAAGAGCATTTGGTTTTGATAACTAGGTATTGTAATCTATAATTATCACGAAAAACTGTGCATGCTGTTTAAACATGTCATAATAGGAATACTTCAACCATGACAACATATAAAAAAAATCATGTGTAGCGTTGTTACCAATTTTTAACCCTCTTTTATAAAAAACAGCACACATGTTCAAACAAATCATAATAAGAATAAATCATCCTTTTGTTCCAAGTCAAGAGGAATAAGTTGATGATAATAGAAAATACATAATCGATTGCAAATATATTATTTATAATTATTATTCTATTTTTATTTTTCCACACTGATTTAAAATAGCTTTGGATTTCTTTCAAAATACTTTGCAATCATTAATGCTTTTCAGTAGTCTTTCTTTTCTATTCAACTTTGACTAAAGAAAAACTATACAGTTGCATTGTGCTGTTTTTTATGTTTACTAAAATTCACATGAATTGTTAATAACACTAGCTATCATCAATTTCTTATAAAGTCTTCTACCACCAGTCTGTTTTTCACATTCCTTGAACTTTTTCATTGAAATGTTGTGAGAGCTTGTGAACTTTAGAAATCATTCTTGAGGATCAGCTCTAACTAGAAAGATGAAAGTGATAATTTCAAGTATATTATATAGATAAGCTTGATATGGTTAAGATTATAATGATTTTTAAGATTAATTAAGTAGCAAAAAACATTTAGTAGATAGATATCCATTATAGTGTAGTGGTTAAGCGGTTCTGTCTCTCATTTCTAAGGTTCTGGGTTCAAATCTTCAGGGTAAGTAATGTAGTAAAAGGTTAATGCCATTTACACTTTAATGGATATCTTTTATCTTTTGATGCAGTAGAATTAAAAGAGAGTTAAAATATTCTTTTCTTCACAGAATAATTTGAGCTTAACTCTATCTATTGAACTCAGAACAGTCTTTCCTGTATCAACTTAGGGGTTTCATAATTAATAATCATGATGATCCAGGTTTCAGAATAAGAAAAAATGCTTTTTTAAAATACCTCAAAATTTATATTTTAATTGAAGAACTGATTCTTGATTATTTATATAGAAAAAAATCTGGTAGTTTCCTCTCAATCTCATCTATAACTTGCTACCTGTTGTGATTGATTTCTATCCAATTTACAAGGGATTGGAGTTAGAAAAAAGTTCTACTTCTATTCATCAACCAATCCTCATGTAGTTGATGGATTGATTGAAGATAAGAGAGAGTGTTATCTCTTTCTTCTTCTCTTTCCTAGTAATTTGATTCGATCAAAGAGCAATTTCTGGATTTGATTCTTATATATATAATCAAATCTGCTTTGAGATCAATATTTGTTATCAACCATTTGTACCAGCCATCCAATAATAGATATTCAATTTCTGTTATTTGCGATGTACTGATATAAATGTTCGACAAAAATATTCCTTGCAGAATGAACTGATCTTTCAATAATTTTTTTTGTATTTGTTTTCAAATTTGTACTAATTGTTGTCAACTGAACAATCAACTGGAAAATGAACCCCCATTTTTGAGGGGTTCTGATAGAACATGTTCAGAATATTGTATCCATGAAAGTTTTTCCACTCACTAACAGGTTTCCTTATAAATTTCAAAATTTCAACTTTGTTGGAAGAAGTTTTAAAGAGAGGTGGATTTTCCACAGCCTATATTGCCTTCAACAAAAATAGAGGTACATTTTCCAGAATGTGATGTCATATCTGTAAAAAATGAGAAAAATACTTTTTGAATGATAATATAACATTTGATTTTTAATTTTTACAAAAATCATGAAATCATTTCAATAATGATGAGTGTGCATATTTATACTATATAAAGAGGATTCTATCCATTTAATTTTCTCATTCAAACCTAAAGAGTCTCGATTAAAAGTGTAAATAATGAAATTCATTGGGAATACTTATATTTTTCTTGTTATTTGATCTCATCATTATTCTCATATTCTTCATGTGAAGGTAATATAATGACGATCTCAATTTAGATTCATATAATTACAGCCTTCAAATAATGCTAAAGAAAAAGAAAGTGAAATAATTATAGTATGGATCAAACATTGTGTGCTATCTTAGTTATATTATCCAAAGAAATATGAACTTATCACTGTTTAATAACACTATTTGGACAATGTATTATAGAGTGATGAAGTCAAAAGTTGATTATGAACTATGTGAGTTTTTTAAAACTTATCATATTGATGAATGTAGAGATAATGATAATGAATTATCACCTATAAATAATTATATAAATAGAACAGAAAAATTGTGTTATATTGCATAAGATTTTTGGTTTTTGTGAAGGTTGAAGGAAAAAGAAAATAGGGGTGGGAGGAGGTAGTTAGATAGATAGATGGATAGATAAATGCGTCTTTTTATTTCTTAATTTACATTTCTAATCTAATCTAACATTCTGTAAATAGTATAATAACCCTCTTCCTCTTTCTCTACCCGGTATATTAGGTCTTGAAGGTTGAGGTTCCCCTTACCAGAGGTATACTCTAGCCAATGGATATTTCCACTCTCCTTCTTTGTTTTTGAATCTATTCTCCCAATAGTCATCTTTATTCTCTGGTTCTTTATTCTGATGACTATTGTTCATAACTGAAAAAATATACTTGTTATCAGTAAAGAAGTAATTATACTAGAGCTTGAGGTATATAAATGTATTAAAGAATAGATTTTTTTTCAGTGTAAGAATAAACTTTTGCAATGGATAGTGTCAACCATTATTTCAGAGTTATCAAATTTCATTGGTGAGGATTTGTTTGAAACCCAAAAGGAAGAAGTGAGCAAAACAGGTTTTGTTTTTCCATCCTTTTACTGATAGCATTGTTTGTAAAGTATGTAGGAATTGGAAATCAAGTTCTAAATTAACATTGAAACATATTAATTTAATGCATAAAATCAATAATCTAATTGTAGAATTAGCTAAAAAAGTGAAAGAAAACTATGAGTGTTATGATGCTGCTTATCAATGTGTTCCAATCCAACTAGAAGGGTGTGAGTGAAATCATCTTTTATTTATTTCCAAAATCTTTACCCAATGTTCAAAAAATGATTGCAACCGGACTTTTCTATACTGAGGTTATGAAGAGATGACACTCAATGTGTTAGTTGTGGAGCAGTTTTTTGTGAATGGGATCAGATGATCATGGGCCCTTGACCATAGTCAAACATCTCCTAATTGTATTTTTTCAAAAATTAATAGACAATGGGAAAAAATTGAAAACATTATTGGAAACAGGATTGATTTTTCATCCTTATGCTGATGATATTGATTGTGAAGATTGTGGATGGAGATCAAATACAAATTTAAGTTTGAAGCATGCTAATTTCATGCATAAAATCAATAATCCTAATTGTAGAATAGCTAAAAAAGTGAAAAGAAAACTATGGAGTGTTATAAATGTAGCCTGTCAATGTATTGAAGAGACTAAAAGAAAGTGTAATGGAAATCTTCTTTTGCTACTTATCCTAAATCTCTACATAATGTTGAGAAAATGATAGGGAACAGGACTTTTTTATACAGGATATAAAGATGATACTCAATGTATTAGTTGTGGAATAGTTTTTTGTAGATTGGGATAATGATGATGATCCATGGTTTGTACATTGTCAGAAGCATCTCCTTCATGTATATTTTCAAAAATATTGTTTTATTGAAAATAAAAAAATATTCTATTAGTTCATTTTATTCTTTTTCCTCTATTCAATCAATTATAATAACATTATATTTAGAATTTTGATCAGTTATCAGTTTATTCTCATTAAGTGAACATATGTATTTGGGGAAAAAATGAGTATCAAACATCAGATTGCAAATGAACTCCATGAAACAGGCTAGAAGAAATTTTCCAACTCGAAATGTTGAGTTAAGAGGATTAAGATGATTTGTTTCAGGTGATTTAGTTGAAATGATACCGATATGCTAAAGAAAACCAAGGATTCAAATATAGTGTTTAACAGTAATTAATTGTTTTTCTAAATATGCTTATGCAATACCTTTAAAAAAATCCAAAATCAGCAATAGATGTTAAGTTTGCTCTTGAGTCTATACTAGATAAGAATACAATGAAGAATTTTCAAACAGATGCTGCAGTAAAGAATGGTTCAATAATTCTGTTCAAAGATTTGTTCTTGAAATATAATATAAATCACTATACAACGTTCACTAATAAGAAAGCAGTATTGTTGAGCGATTTAATAGAACATTGAAAACATGGATGTGGAAGGAATTTACTGTGAATGGAAATTATAGATGGTTGAAAATATTGATAAAAGTCTCATCAAATTATATAATCCAAAGAGTTCACTTAGAACTATTGGAATGAAACCTAAAGGCATTATCAAAACAAATGAAGAAATATCTATTAAAAAAATACTCATCAGTGATAAATAAAAATATATCATCTATTCCATTTTTTAAAATTTGGGTATTTAAAGTGAGAATCAGCAAATATAAAGCTCAGTTTTACAAAAGGATATCTACCTAATTGGACCAATGAGGTTTTTACAGTACTTATATAAAAAGAGCAAAATCCACCAACATATATTATTAAAAGACTCAAGAGGAGAACTGATAAAAGGGTTGTTTCTACAAAGAAGAGTTAAATTAAGACTTCATTTCCAGATATTTTTCCTGGTTGAGAAAATACTTCAGAAGAAGGAGATAGGAATATTAAAAATACGTTGGCAGGGTTATTGATAAAACATATGATTCATGGATCAAAAGCAAAGATTTAATATGAAGGAAAGTATAGACAATGATTGTGAACTCACTGTTATGAATTTTGATAAGGTTATAGAAAAATGTGAAGGTTTGAAGGAGATAAATCAAAGATAAACGACATAGGATTCTTTTTACCAGATAACGTTAGAGCACTTATTGTGAGGACCTTCTAATTGTGGAAAAACAAATGCAGTTTTTCAATTTGCTTTTTAATCCTAGCAGGATTGAGGTTTAGTAATGTATATATATTCTCAAAATCTTTATATCAAGAAAAATATAGATTTCTTGATAAAATTCTCAGTGATATCCCCTGGAAATGAATTTTTTTCCTCTATCAGAAAATGGGAATCAGTTCCACCTCCAGAGGATGTTCTTCCAAATTCAATTATAATTTTTGATGATGTAATAAATATGAGAAACAAAAAATAACATAGTTTCTTATTTTGTAATGAGAGGAAATTTTTATAATAATATTGATGTATTATACTTTCACAAACATATAGTAAAATACCTAAACAGTTGATAAGAGATAATACCAATTTTTATTAGTTTTTTAGTCAAGATGAATTGAATTTGAAATATATTTTCAGGAACCATGTATCTCCTGATATGAGTTTTGACTTATTCAAAGAAATTTGTAAACATGTTTGGATGATGCATAAGAATGGGTTTTTAGTAATTGATAAAAAGAAAGTGGGAAGAATAAAGGACGATACACGTATACAATTTAATAGTTATATATCTAATATTGATAAATTTTTTAAAAGATGATTTGTTGAAATTTAAAAATGGTAACACTGATCATTGATAATAATTTTTTTTTCAATAAATGACTACTGATTTTTCAAAAACACACCAGTCAATTTTTGTTTGTATTACTTACTGATTGTTTCAAAAATGTCTCTGGTTGAGAATGAGAACCAGAAGAATGAAATTATTGAGCTGAAAAAACATAAAACGTAAACATAGATCAATAGTTCGTGGATCACTTCAAACTAAAAAAGCATTAGAAGATCATTTTAAACCAATTACAGATACTTTGAATGAGATTGTTAATACTAACACAAAGAAACCTAAAATATCAGAAGAAAATTTTAAGACCAGATAATTGGGGGTAATGATCTCATGTTTGATGATGATGGAGACTATGAGATGAATGAACCAGATAGAGAGAATAAACGTCCTCATGAAGAAGACACAAACTTATCAAATAAAGCGTATACACTCAGATTTAGAATGTACCAATGAATGAAGATTTTGCAGCTACTATGGAACTACCAACAGACTCAATTGCAAATTCTGGATTCTTTACCACTTCAAGATGGACGTGAACCTTTTCCCTTTGAAAAGCTAAAAGAACAAAACAAAAAGAACTTCAAGAATCATCTGGTACAAACCCTCTCACTCTACAAGATATGATAAGTACCTCCCTTTGTAGAAGTATCAAGCACAACCTTTTCTTAAAAAATAGAGAACATGAATGGATGAAGGATGGAGGATCAACTTAGCAATGAGATATGTACAAAGGAGTTATCAATGATAATCTAAAAAGGAATATGATTATACCTATGGGGTATATTTTTATGGTAATGATCTTAAATTAGGAACTGCAACTAATTTACATTTTAAAAATGACAAATATAATATTGACCAATTCTGTTAATGATACACCAAAAAGAATTAATTATGTCAATGGGGTTGACAAAAAGATTTGTGAGGAAGAAGCGGGTTGTATGGGTTGATATTTAAAGCAAAACCTGAAGATTATAGTGAAAGAAGATTTGGAAGATTATAAAGATATCTTATTATTCACTAATGCACACAGAGTTAGATATTCAAAGATCCCAACGAATCAAAACAAATAAGGGAAAAAATAATATGCCACTTTAATAAAAAAATCTTTTTTCCTCATTATCATCAAGAAGAAGATTGAATTTTCAAAACAGTAGAATAACAGGACGCATGAAGTATCAGGAAAAGGATTAATTATGACATTGAATAATAGAAGCTAAAATAGATTATGTCTATTATAATGATCCCTAATGAACTTTGTAATCGATTACAACTTCTTGTTTCATCAAAAAGAGCGGGGGAAACACTTCACATGATAATGGAAATAAATTCAATCATTGAAAGAATTGCAGAGAAGAGGATAATAATTGGAGGAAATGGCTATATAAATACGAGTGTGGAGTTATTTTATATTATTATGAATTCATCAACAAAATGAGTATCATTTCTGACAGTAGATGTAGAAAGAAGTTTTACATGAAGATGAAGATGATAATTTGTAATAATATAAAATTTCATAAATGGATGAAAAAACAGTATGGATCAGATAAAGTTCAGGAGTGGATAGAGAGAAGCAGAGTTTTTAATATTAAAATTGGATTAACAGAGGATGATGATATCAGCATTCATGGGAAAAGGTTGTGTAATTTAGGAGATGCAAGAGGATGAATCTGATACAATCAATAAGTTAAATTATGAACTTATGATCAATGAAATAGTAGGAAGGGAAGAATTTATATGATAATGTGAATGATTGTTTCAATTTTGATAATAAGAGGTTAACTTCTAAAGTTTATGATCCTTTCAATGATAATGATGCTGTGAATTTTAAAAACGATTATTATTATTATATTTATATTTGTTTCAAGAGACTTCATTAACTTTTGATGATTTCAAGCAAAAATTTATGATTAAAGCTAATGTTAAAAAAGGTGGGAATTTATTGAAAGATAGATTGAATGATTAGATGAATATAAATAGTGATGAGAATGGAAAATAGTACTCATTCAATGGAAAGTGTTTGTGGAAAAGCGGGTCCAAATATGGTAGTGGTGGAGTGATATCAAAAGTGACTAATGCTGTTGGATCAGTTTTGAATAAGGCAATGAACATCCTTCCATTTGAGGCACATATCCCAAGGGTTCTATAGGTTTTGTGGACCAGGAACTCGTTTTAGAGGAGAGATTGGCAAGAGGTGACTCTCCAATTAATAAGTTAGATGCTGCTTGTAAGGCCCCGATTC
>CM029548.1:43513309-43538200 GCA_017141385.1 Sogatella furcifera
TTAATCTGTTTTTGTTTTTTGTCTAATAAGATAATTCTGATGATGATTGAAATGTAATGGAAAAAATGTATTGAGATCAACCAAAATTAGAGCCTTAACATTTTTTATTACAGATAGCTAAGTTGAGAATATAGCTAAGGTGTTATTTTATAAGTAATGATTTGTAAAAATGAAAGAGGGTTTAATATTGAATATATTAGAGAGAGTTTGAATCTTACACTTTATATTATGAGAAGATTCTAATAATAATTATTATCATCAATATTTAAAATGATGAGATAGATGGGATAATAAACAGATTTATTATAAATAATAATCAGAATGATCACATTATCCAGGTTTTATTTTCACATTGGAACTTTTGAGGTCCAAGTAAAAAAGAGCCTCTGTCAAGATGAGAAAATGACTCCAGCTCGGTCAATATTGGATTAAAAGTTATTGCTTTGGTCTCAAATTGTAGATCAGAATGTTTCCCAAAATTGAGACCAAATCAATAATTTTTAACCAATATCGACCGAGCTGTCATTTTCTCATCTTGACAGAGGCTCTTCTTTGCTTGGACAGACTATACTAAATTAATGTAATTTTTTCTCATATTCTGAAGTTTTTTTCTGAAAATATCCAGGCATGTTTGTTGTATGTTATGCCAGTTCATTTGTTAAATCAAAGGATAAGTTTAGGCTATTGATACAAAAATATGATGACAAAAATCTTATTCACTATCATTTGAGAACAAACAATAAATATGGTGGTTATATTATTCTTAGATATGGTAGTATTCTTATTTTATAGATATAAAAGTGCTATTGATAAAAAAACAATTTCCTTATAGGGAAGACATTGACACAACTCTGACGACTTGAATCTCTTAATATTATATTATAATAATGATGAATCAGTAAAAAGCTATGATTCACTATTTTCTCTATTTTGGGGCTACCAGTATTATTTACTGTATGTTTGTTCCCCATTTCCGTGGAAACCCCGGACAAATGAGGGATTTCAAAAAAATCCCCCCGGACGTTTTCAAATGACCAAAAAACCGGACATGTCCGGGGAAAAGAGGACGGATGGTAACCTTACCTATCTATACACCTGTTATACAAATGACTGCAAATGGAATATGAATATTTAAAAAAAGAATACCATTCCCATGAAAATATGCAATAATTGATAGAGAACAATTTTATATTTTGCTGCTGTTGTTCATCCATCTTTTTCACTAATGTTTAAATTAAAAGAAAATGAATACTTTATAGTGAAATCACTCACGTTTGTGACGCGACAATTGTTTCGTGCTGGTATTGCACATTGTCATGCTTGATATGCACTATACTGAGCTTCGAGATTTTTTATTTGTAAGTGTGATTTGATTTGAAAGTGAAAAATCGAAATCAAAATGGATTTTGATTTGAGTGATTTCACTAGAAATTTTTTATTTTATTTTAATTATATTTTGATTGTTCTACTGATATAATTAGTTAGTATTGAAGCTAGCAGTACGATACGGTCCCGTAACTCTATGTTACCGTAATTTTTTTATTACTGCACTACCTATTATTTTATCTTTTCTTTATTTAGGCTAGGTACTGTTTCTTATAAAAATCTTTTCTTTATTTTAGATCTAATCTAATATATATTTTTTTGTTTATTATAAACAGTACCGTACTTTATTTTAGAGAATCCAAGTATTATTCCAAGGCAAAAGCAATCAGTACACGCTTAGACGTTTCCGTTATTGAGAGAGTGGAGAGTCAACAAGATAACAAGAGAATGAACAGTGTTATGCTGTTGTAGAGGGGGTTCATTCGGCTTATTACATAGTTTGAGTGGGGGTGGAATTGGACCGATGCCATTTGACTTGTTGATAGTGGAAGAAGCGAAAGCCGAAGGGGACTCTGACGCTTGCTGCTGCTGAGTGCGTGAATGGTGATACTGATAAACGTAAACAAGCAAACAAATTCATTTAGATACGTCTTGTTAGTTGTGTGACTGTTCTTTTTGTAACAAGTACTGGTCAATTAGTGAAATATTCTACATCATAATGTCTCGTCATCGTGTCCGTGATTTAATGACTGTTATTTCTAATGCTTCGTAAGTTTTGCTGTTTCACTCTAACCTAAAAACATTCAACTATTTATTTAGAAACTAAGAATTTCATCTATTTAAAGTGATAAAGTAACGACTATTATAAGTATTTTTGCTGAACAGTGAGCCTATTTAAAGTTATACATCCTTATATGAGAGGAATTTTAGTTCCTTTCAACACTGCAAAATATAACTTACATATACATAATCTACTGCATAATTTGCTTATTATGTTGATCATTTGTTGACTATTTACATTAAATGTAGCCTATAACAACTAACAAAATTAAAAAAATATTGGGGGCCAGTAAGCTACCTCTATACCAGTGATACTTCCACGTCCCCCTCCTCAATGAAACTTGTGGTGGCTCACCCTCTCCCTCACTACATTAGTGGTGAAGTTTGGTGGTTAATAGTGGTACGAAGGGGGATGAAAGTAGTGCCGTAGCCACAACAGTCACAATACCACCCCTTGAGCCTGCTGTCTAGCTGGCAGTTCTGGGACAACTGGCAAAGGCCCGAAATTAATTTAATTTTATGTCTTAGTTAAATTTAGACGGATGCAAATGTAATATTTGTATGATAAAATGTAATTTTAGGGGATTTTGGGGATGTTAGCGTTTTTTAAAATAGCTGAACCACTAAACATATAGAAGTGTGAATTTGGTCTCAAATTAAAGAGAAATGAACCGAGAGGGGTTTTGAAATACGGATGCAAGTGTTTCCAATTCAAAGTTACAAACTTTTAAAGTAGGCTAACGGAATAATTCCAATAAATTGTAACTTGGAAACGGTTGATGATACAGAGTTGTGATTGGTCTCAATCTGTTCCAAATTTTTTTCTTTCGAAAAAACATGTAAATATGGAATTTTTTCGTCCGACGCTTGGTTCGGCTACAATACACGAAAAAATTTCACCTTTTTCACCAATACACCTTTTTTAACTAATACACTGAAATTTTGCACCTTTCATCCCCCCTCCCCCAAAAACCCGACGCTCATAAGGTTGTAACTTTTTACCGAACAATAAAGGGATTGTATAGAACAAGTTGGCATAGGAATCGTCCTTTCTCTTGAGGTTCGGTCTTTTTTTGATCTAATTGCACTGTAATATAGGGGATAGAGGATAAAATTTTATAGGGGATAATTACTCTTATTTAATTATATTCTTGTGACTTGTTTTTTTTCTTATTGCTCTTATAGGCTCATTAGTAGGTACCATAGGTAAGTTACATGAAATAAAGAAGGTCAATCTTGATTCTGAGGCATAGGTGTACAAGCCTCCAAAAGAAGTTAAACTTATGAGAAATATTGACTTGAAGTAATTATAAGTTAAACTGTTCCAGGTGGGCCTGAAAGTTGGAAGTGGTTTTATTCTGTGTAGCTGTTTCATTTGAGCGCCAGACGCCACACATACAGTCGGTTAAATCCAACTTCATTCTTCATTAGTTGATATTATTGAATAATCAAACAACTGTATCGCATTAAGGTTCAACTCAATGTTTAAATGATATTATTATCATCTCAAGTTTTCTGGTATGATAGATGAGTAATGATTATGCTTCAAGATAAGTGAAGATATTGAACCTTTCATTTTCTATTTCATTACAGTTGCAGATGTCCCTCACATTCACATACGGGTCCAGCATATAATTTAAAAGTAAACAATAGCACTGCTACCAGTTCACCACCATCTAAGGATTATGCATTTGAAGTAAGCTTTGCCGTACCACATTATACATATACATTAACTATGTTTTAAACTGTATATTATTCTCTGGAGTAATAGTCAAAGGTTCCACGTATAATCCACTCCAATAAATGCTTTAAAACTTTAATAATATACTAACTTATTTACTTATTAAAAATTTAATAACTCCTTGGCTACATTCCATGTCATATTAGTTGAAAATAATATTGAAATAAATTAATAATTTTATCAATGTCACACCACAAACTTGAATTTATTTAAAGTTGCAACAGTAGAGTTTGTTTAGAAGACTCATCTTGTTATGTATTACTGTGTTAGTTTTTTTATTTCAAATCCTGCATTTGGGATATTCATATTGAAGTCTAAGAAATTTTATAGTTATCAATTCAACAGATTATAGTTTCTTATAATTATTCAACAGCTGTTTGGTTCAATGGTTCGTCCAGAGTGCCCGCCGAATCAGATTCCAAATCAGATGTTTCTACCTGGTTGGGGAGTGGCAGTGGTGCCAGAGAGCCGGTATACTCTGTCCAAGCAAAGAAGACCCTCTGGAAAAATGAGAAAATGACTCCAGCTCGATCAATATTCGTTCAAAAATTATTTATTTGGTCTCAAATTGTGGATCAGAATTGAGACCAGATCAATAATTTTTGAACCAATATTGACCGAGCTGTAGTTATTTTCCCATTCTGCCAGAGGGTCTTCTTTGCTTGGACAGACTATACCACTACCATCCTTGATTCGTTTGAAACATCTGATTCCATACCTTGTTCAATAATCAGAAGAGAACGTGAAACGTTTTGTGTTTGGGAATAAACAAGGTTTTGACGAACGATAGATGATTGGAGATGAATATAAAATAATTGTGTGATTAATTACAGATGGCATGCTCGACCATCAGATATGGTCCAGGTGTTACCCAGGAAGTGGGAATGGATATGGTTAATATGAATGCAAAGAAGGTGTGCGTGATGACTGATCCGAATCTCGCTAAAATGGCTCCAGTAAAAACCACTCTCAGCTCATTGGCGAAGAATGGTGTCAACTTTGAACTTTATGATCGTGTTCGAGTAGAGCCTACTGGAGAAAGGTTGGTAATCCATGTTTTTTAACTCATCTCAGTGAAATCGAACCTAAGGGAAGTGTATTTATAAATAATGAATCTCATATGTAGGCAGATAAAGGATTTCAATGAAAATAAGGATTTGTAATCACTATAGTTTTATCGTTATCCATCCATATTTTTCCACTAATAAATTAATTAAAATAAAATAAAAACTGAAAGTGAAATTACTCTCTTTTTGGGCGCGACAATTGTTTTGTGTTGGTATTACACATTATCAAGCGGATTATACTCTACTCTGAGCTTCAACATTTTGTAGGGTGGTTATTTGATTAACTAACCTTCAAAGACCATCAAACAACCACCCTAAAAAATCTTGAAGCTCAGTACGGTAGTGTCTAACCAGCTTGATAATGTGCAATACCAGCACGAAACAATTGACGCGCCTAAATCGTAAGTAATTTAGACACTACAAAGTTATATATTTTTTAATTACTATAGTTTTGAATTTAACACGGTGTTTCAAACCTCGGCTGTAGATCCATTCATCTCTAATTTATTTATCCTTATCATCTCCATCATCTACAAACAAAGCATGAGATTATGTTAGCATCACCACAACAAAAAATATAAATAGATAACTGCATCTTTGCCAGAAATAGTACATTACATACCGGTAAGAGCTGTGAGCCAAGTTGAGGCACATAAGCCTCAACTTCAACGCAACTCCTCTTCCTCTTGACTTATTTATCATTCACGCAGGATATACATTTCGTGTCTGAAAAATTGATATACTTCGCAGTCATTTTCATAAATGATTTTTAGAATTACGTTATTTATTTTATTCTAAATCTCATGTAAAAGCAACCTTAGTTATATGTGGTCTCACCGGGAATCCAATATAATTTTTTCCATGTAAAACTTTTTTTCACATGATGAAATATTGTAATGAATAATTTATTATGTTGATTACAGTTTTGAAGATGCCGCAAACTTTGCCAAGAATGGAAACTTCGATGCGTTCCTTGCTGTTGGAGGCGGATCAGTGATGGACACTTGTAAAGCGGCCAACCTCTATAGTTCTGATCCTGATGCCGAGTTCTTGGACTACGTTAATGCTCCAATTGGGAAAGGAAAACCAGTCACGGTACCATTGAAGCCACTGATTGCCAGTAAGTAGTATTATCGTCTCATTTGAATTCCTAATAATTTGAAGAGTAGGTTTATTCTTTCCTAAACAATGCAATTAATAGAGACTTACAGACTATTCGAAACTTGGAAAAATGTAATAGTTTTGATAAATAATTAATTTTTCAGTGCTGAAAATCCCAAGCTTGAGGGAATGAAGTATGATGGCATGATTTAATAATTGATATATCAGAGGTAACAGATTTCAAACAAGAGAAGGAAACTCTTGATTCAAATCCTAAAGCCATGATTGCATATTATGTAATATGAAGTTTGTTATTTTGACTGTGATGATATTACTCTTCAATGTTTCAGATAATAAAATAGAATGAGAGAACAATATTGTTACAATTTTGACTAGTTTTCTCATGAGGTTCAATAGGCTAAACCACTTCCAATCATCATGATCGTTTTCAATTTGGAAACTGGCTTCACTCATAACTTTGAATTATCCCGAACTGGTGGAAACTATTCTGAATATTATGTAGACATGAATTTTGAATTTTATTAAAATTAATCTTTTCACAGTTCCCACCACGTCTGGTACTGGAAGTGAAACTACCGGAGTCAGTATATTCGATTATGAGCCATTGAAAGCAAAAACTGGAATCGCCAATCGAGCACTCAGGCCAACTCTGGGCTTGGTGGATCCTCTCCATACGCTTTCCATGCCTCGGCGAGTCTGTATTTATAGTGGGTGAGTGAAGATTAAATTCAAGTATAAATTATCCAAAATGTATCCTATAAATGATATAAATATCACTTCTGATTACAGCCTACTTCCAACGTATGATTTTCCAAATATTCTCTTCCTCATCCAACAGACCATCACTATACCTTCTGTTATACATACTGTTTTTCGAATAATGAATTGAACAAACAAACTTGATATAAAATAAACTTAGAATTATTGGTGTTTTTTGAATTGATATAATATGCAATTTCAATGATTATTTGATTGACGGACTTTGTTTTTGGTACAGGTTCGATGTGTTTTGCCATGCGCTAGAATCGTTCACTGCAGTGCCTTACAATGAACGTACACCATGCCCTCCAAATCCAATTCTGAGGCCAGCTTATCAGGGTCAAAATCCTGTGTCTGATGTTTGGGCCAAATTCGCTCTGCAGGTCATTGCCAAGTACTTCAAGAGGTGATTTTTTTATTTTATAGTTTCTTATTATTCGAAGATCCATGAGGAATTTTGATTAACCTATTGTGCAAAATATTATAATTTTGAATTTTTTTGTATATGGGTATCACATTTTTTACTGATTGGAACAATACATCATGTTACACAATTCAATCTTTCTCCCTCGTTATTGATATTTTTTTCTAAAATTGAACATTGTTGGAGTCCGTATATCTCCACCGAGACTATTTCTATTATTTTTTTTATATGACAGCATTATATAAAGCTTCCATCATCTTTATTTCTATTGTTATCATTTGTATTATTAGATTTGCAACTTTATATCTATGTGTTGTTCTCTGTATGGTGCTAATTTTAGATAAGGTTGAATGCATATTATTTTCTTTTGGACGGCTCATCATAATAACTATTCAATATTATAATTAATATGTTTTTATGTTGAGTAATATATCCATCCAATTGCGGTAACAACTCCTTATAATTTCACCATCTGCTTATTAAATTTTGCTTCCTATCGGAAAATCTACTTCAAATACAAAATTCAAAATTGTTTTTCAGTTGTACGTATGGCATGATATCTCTCCTTGTAAGGAGTACTTAGTGAAATGATACAACAAACAAATAATGTGTTTCATCAACTAAAAAATTACAAATAATAGAATTATATATTTCTTTCAATAATGAAGTGTAATATTTTTTGTTCTAATTTGTAGAGCTGTCTACCAACCGGATGACCTGGAAGCAAGATCGAATATGCACCTGGCCTCCACAATGGCTGGTGTGGGCTTCGGCAACGCGGGAGTCCACTTGTGTCACGGTCTCTCCTATCCTATTTCTGGCAACTGTAAAACATTCCAACCTGAAGGCTATAGGTGAGTAGGCTATTCTCAGTTTGAAACAGTGCTCACTAGTAGCCTAACTTTCAATGACTTGTGAAAACCCTTTTTTATTTTACTGCCATTCATGTTGAACAAAATTTGATTTTATGTTTTTTATGAATTGGCTTTGATTGATTATTATAAATTGGCATTTGTAAGCTAATTGAACGGATATGAAAACATTGTATAATGCATACTAACCACAAGTCCCTCTAAGATCTTAAAACAATCCTTATTTTGTTTTTCATTGATTCATTAACAATTAAATGACCACATAGGCCTACCATCATTATCATTCCGTCCATCTATTACACGAAATCTATGGTATAGTGCATTTTTTAAATGTATATTTTCTATAATGTTTCTAAAAAGCATTAATAAATAGTGGCGGAACATCTTCTTGAATTTTTGAAAAAGACTTTGATTATTATCATTTATAATTTGCAATCTTTCAAAATTCCTTATTCTATCTTTTGTATATCGCCTTTATATTATTATAGGTTTTGGAGAGTGTCATTCTCAAACCGAGTGTCTATAGAGATTTATATGAAAACTTAATCCAGTCCGCATAAGTTCATGTTGATTGAATTTTCACTTTAGTAATGTTGATTGAACACTACAGTATACGAGTAGTTATGTTTTCATATTGAACTACACAGTTTACTTCATTGAATTAAATTTTATTTAATCATTTTGAATTCTCTATTTCTATAATGATATTACGAATTGGTCTTATTCTACATTTTCCGAACAATATTAGTTTCAAAATTATTCAGTTTATTGGATATTTTTTTGTTGGAGTTCACAAAACATCGCATTCACCCTGTAAATTTTCAGAAACGTTTCTAGCTGTATTATTGTTTGTGTTTCAGTGATGATCATGCTATTATTCCGCATGGCCTCTCTGTGGTGATGTCAGCACCAGCTGTGTTCGGATTCACCGGTCCAGCGTGTCCTCAGCGCCATATTGATGCCGCTGAATTACTTGGCAAAGACGTGAGGAATGTTAAGAGAGATGACGCCGGTAAGCCTCCCAATAAACATTCAGTGAGGGTTTCTCCATAAAAATAATACTGTAACACTGATTCCTAGTTGAACCTAATCAACTAATCATATAACAATCGATTAATGAATTAATGCATAAATGTTTCAATGTATATTTTTTCATCTATAATCGGTGTCTTATACAGAGTGTCCCACGAAGGTTGTAATAGCCGGCAACCGTAGGTTCTACAAACAAATTTCAAACAAAAAATGTCTAATTTTCTTCTATCGACCTTCGTTTAAAAGATAATAGGCCTTCTTACAGTTATTAGTTATTAAATTGTCAATATCTCAACGCTGAGACACTTTATTTTGACTTCTATTAATTCACTCCAATTCCTCTTCATTTGATAATATTATTGTTATTGATAATTATATACTTACTTGGATTTTAATCATCAATACTTTGTCTTTATTTTCTAGGTGCTGTACTGGCGGATACTGTAAGAGAATTCATGCATGTTATGAAAGTGGAGAATGGTTTATCTGCTTTGGGCTATAAGAAGTCTGATATTCCTGGATTGGTGCAAGGAACGCTTCCACAGGTAATAAATTAGTTGATATTCAACATTCTCCAACTGTATTACAGCTCAAAAGTATTAAATGTCAAGTCACTCTACTTTTTTTAATTTGAAAATGATGGATATGGTTCAAAATATAACGTCTAAACTTTTCATTAAGCTCATTAGTTTCATCAATAGATGAATATAAATCATAGTGAGCTTCAAAACTCCCCCAAATCATGAAATTTGCTGGTCCTGCTGCTTTAAACTAATTGTACAGATGATTTGTACATTCCATATACGATAGAATACTTTGTTTGTTTGTCAATGGCTCAACGGCCCATGAAAGGCCTAAGCATACCAGCTGGTTGCCAGTTTCATACTCACTCCACTATACAGTCCAACCAAGCAAAGAAGACACCCCGGCAAGACGGGAAAACGGCTCCAGCCCGGCCATCCATACAGCAGGCGAATAATATCAACCAGGATAGAGGTACCATGTGGTTAGCACGATGATCCTCTCAACCATAACCCAGTTTTCGTAACCAAATGTCTGCGCAGAACACTTCTGAATAACATCCAGTTAATCAGTTGGAGTGTAATGCAACAATTAGACTACTATTACTCCAGAGAACCTGGAGACGACTGACTATCTTTACTAACGACAGTCAATTTCCCAGAGGAGGGACCCTAGAATACTACTTGTGACTAAGATAACTTCATTTTTGACTTGTGTGACTTGTGTTCGATAACAAAGATTTGTGTCATAGCGCCAGATATAAAAACCCTAGAATATTTTATTAGAGGACTTTAGTTTGACTTTTAAATATTCGAAAAGTGTGATATTTGCGTTGACAAAACTTGTCAAACTAAATTTTCAATTATATTTATATTCAATATAGATTTGTGTATAAATCTACAGTTTTGATTGTTCATTCGATACTTACGATTTCTCTATCATACACATTCATCCAAGCCCTTCTTCACTTGTTGAATAGAGAATTGGATTCAATATTCGAATTATTATTTCCTCTTTGAAGAGCTATGTTGTCTTTTTCTTTTGGAGTAGAATGATTTTTTAAAGGCCTAAGTTGTCTTTTCGTTCTGGCTTAGCAATGTTTTCTGATTCTTGTATTTTTTTATTCCAGCATCGTATCACAAAGCTTGCCCCAAGAGAACAATCAGAAGAGGATTTATCTCAGCTATTTGAAAACTCCATGACTGTTTATTGAATTATGAAATCATCTTTTTCATGACACCTATTGAAGTAATTTTATAAGTCTGATCATTTTTAATGGGTTTAAGCGTAATATTTTAGAAGTAAATCAAATGAAATTTTTCGTGGAATGAGTAGGTTGCCTATTGATCGTGCTGAACTTTTGAAAGAGATATATCTGTATTGTATAACAACTTCAAATAGTTGCTATGAAAAAGTGCTAGTGATGAATAATGATTCCTTTTCAATCATTGCTTGATATATATTGTCTTTTATCCATGTTGCCTTATACCACAATTGATTTTTAAATTAGTAGAGTGTAATTCTATCCGTAGTTTCAACTCCAGAAAAAATATTTAAACGTAAGACTCCTATTTTAATTGGATCAAATTAATCTAGTAGAGACTCTGATGTTGATATAGCCTATATGTCATTACATTTTGTAAATTTGATTATTTTCACTATTATTAGATAATAGATTTTACATTTATTCAAGAAATAGATGATTATATCATTTAGTTACTCTGTAAAATAATGTTTAATAATTATGTAGGCTAGTGTATTTCAAGCTTCATATCATTATACAATATTTTTATCATTTTTAGCTGTTATTGTTTTCTAAAGTGCCTTGAAAATAAAGTCTTATTCTTATATATGTATATAATATGTGGTTATTTTAAACTCCCCCCCCCGTTTGATATAATTTTGAACGAATTTGCAAGAGTTTACGAGTATCACTTGAACTTGATGTTATCCCACTGGAAACGCTGCTGCTTTGTGGTCGTCCCTCTCCAGAAAATCTTCTACACAATTGCTCTACAAATTGTTCGTAGGGATATATTTAAAGCTAGGATTTGGTTGGTGCAAAACTTAACGACCGTCGGTCGATGCGTAAAAAAATGGCAAAAATCGTAAATCATAGGACCGATCTCGTTCATGCGTATCACCAACGACCACGACCAACAGCCGCATCCGATGACGACCGTACTCCTCCAGAAGCAGTGTTGCGGCGACCAGTCGCAGTGGATTCTAACCTCAAATATTTAGGAAACTTGGAGAAGATGTATGTTATAATAATTGAGATGACCAGGAGGGAAATATTGATAATTATAAGGGATATTTATATCAAAGTTAATGAAATGTTAAATAGTACCAAAATGGAGTAATTTTTATTTTTCACTAGTAGATCTGGATATCATGAAGGCAGATCATTGCGACTGGGTCGTGCCAATGAAAATGGTTCAGCCGCAGCCGTATGCGTACATTGCGGCTGACGGTCGTTACGTTCCGCACCAACCAAATCGTACCTTTAGGTACATATAACCATCTATCATTTCTCAAGACCTCAAGAATGATAAAAGGTTATGTAGGTACCTTCCTTTAATAGAGAAGGCAAAATGGCACAGTCCCATTTATGAAAGCATCGAGTAGGCTATCTACATTTATAATTATAGAGACTAATAAGAGACTGATTATACAGTCTCTATAGTCAATCATCTACTTTGACTTGGTTTTTCTTTCTCTTGTTCATAATTTTCATGAAACTTTTTGTATAGAATTCAGTTCATGTTTTCTGTATTGGGGTTTGATAGAGATTAGCAGAATTTTTTTTACATAGTTGTGAAGTAGCTATGCCTTTGGCCAAGTGGTCATAGCCTTTTATTAAAGGAAGCTATGTAGTCCGACCAAGCAAAGAAGAGCCTCTGGCAAGATGGAAAAATGACTCCAGCTTGGTCAATATTTGTTGAAGAATTATAAATGTGGTCTTAATAGTAGATCAAATCGTTCCCTACAATTTGAGATCAAATTGATAATTTCTGAATCGATATTGACCAAGCTAGAGTCATTTTCCCATCATGCCAGAGGCTCTTCTTTCCTTGATCAGACCATATATACCAGTAATCATCAAATATAAAAAAAAAATTACCAAAGCCAGCCTTCAACAATCCTGTGTCGTTCGCTACTACTGTATGACAAATAAAATTCACTGGCGGCTAGTGCCCACTAAACAGGTGAAGTGCTGTACAGAAAAAGATACGGGCACTTCACCTGTTTCGTGGTTGCGAGCCGCCAGTGAAATAAATATATTTAAAGTTTACTTTGTTCTATATAGGCCTTATAGGGTAACCATTTTTATTTTACTTATATCAAAATAAAAATCTAGGTAGGTACCCTTTTTGATATTTTATTATTGCTTCAATGTATTGTAAAAATGCTATTCATCCGCCAAATTAAAATTAATTCTACTGCACACAGGATCATAATAAAAGCGTGTAGATTTGCGGTCAACTTATAACTTGTGACTATTTTTTAGGTACTGTAATCCTCTCTCACTTATTTTTGCTACAAGGAATTTCCTCATCATGATAATAAAATAAACTTACATATTTCTAGACCAAGTTGATTTGTCATCATTTGCTTTTATGTTAGGAGTATCTTGTTATTTATTAATTATAATAAATAGATATACGAATAGAGAGTAGTGACGAGGAATGCCGCGGACTAAAGTGGGATACTTGTTTGAGTATGGGATATTATTTTCCGTCAAGTGGAAACACTGGATTTTGTGTTGATCATCAGCTGATCAGCTGTTACTTTACTTTTCACGTTTTTAGTTTTCACTTTTTGGAGTTTGGAGAGCTCGTTGAATTTATTCCGTCTGCTTGCTTAGTGACACAAATATTCGAAATATTTGTCAAAATTTGACAAAAATCTTTGATTCATGAATATTTTATCAGTGTTGAATTGTTTTAGCTTATTCTTCGAATCGGCTTTAAAGTTGAGATATAATTTTTTATAAATAGTAAACTCTTTTGAGCAAAAGCAGGAGTGTCTCAACCTTTCTATTCATCTAAGTTAAATGATCAGCTATAACTGCTTTATTTTCTGTCATGGAAATGTCATGATTTATGATGTCATCAATAATCAAAGGTAATTTTGCATAAGTGATCTCTCCTATTTACAAAATTCAACCTTGTTCATCATAACCTAAAAAATAGACAGCTTTTGATAGATTTTTGTGTGGTACATCTTCTTCTCCAAGCTCATAAGTTTTCTTTGAAATTTTGAGTGCTCTCCCTCTGCTAAAAAGTATATTATGTCTGTTTTAACTAAGTTGGTTCTATCTTCAATGTAGTGTAGCTCAAGGACTAACCTTACCGAAAGTGTCATGTCTTGGCTCACCACCTATTTTAACTGTATTCTTATAAAAAATAATCTTAGAATGAATTATCATAATTATACTAAAAAACAATGATTAAAAGAACAGTAAATTATTGATTTGTTACCGTACAGTTTTTTGTAAGGAGTTTGAGCCAATGAATGTGTGACATCTTTCTGATTTGATCATAGGCTTTTTAAAGGGAGTGCCCAATTATAAATTTCATTTTGAAATATAGTGAATAGATGTGTTACGAGATGATATCAGCGAAGATATCTCTGAACACATATAATTATTGTTCTTTTCATAAAGATATAAACTTATTGTAACTTAGGTTTTATAATTTTCAGCCATTTTAAATTATAATCTATCATCCATTTTCATTCGACCTTAATCAACTTGATGCAACAATCAATTTTTCAGATGCTGGTGAAATTTGGAGTCGATTGTTTGATCATCGCCCTTTCTTGAGTGGGGAAATCCAGTATTTTTTAAAAGAATTTGAGGTAATAGTTACTTATTTGTATAGCTGATTTAAAGGATCTTGAAATATGAAATAGAAACCATTGCTATCATTCAGATTTGACTATCGGGGTGTTGTCACACGAGGTTAGGCTAGAGCGGACAAAATGACCGCCTTGGACAAGAGGACAGTCTTTTGCATTGGAGTAGGCGTAACCATCTCACACCAGACCCAACCTGACATTTTGAATAATATGCACAGTCAGTTTATGTCGTGGCTTGTCGTGCCCGGCTGGATGTGACATCCCCCTGAAGGTTGGGAATAGTTTTAGGAAAGTATAACTTAGTACTATATTATTTTCCATAAAAGGTGGAATTGTTTCTTCATGTAATTTTTGTTGGTGTTTACTTTTTGAGTTCTGTACTGTATGATGCGCAACACAAAAACGAAGCCATTATGAACTCTGTTGTCAAATCTAAACTTTTGGCTGTCAATAATAATATTACATAATATTGTAACAGTAAATTCCTTGCTCATATTTGACGAAAAGCAGTATCATACCAAAGTTTACAGATTAACTATCAGATAAGATTTTTTCCTTTTTAAAGATTATATAATCAGTTGCAACTAAGTTTCAGGTTATCAATAACATTAGGCAATACGGTAAAATTAGGCGCAGCACGCCTGTTGCTCTGTTGACTGAACAGTGAATGAACGTTATAAAAACAGTTTTTCTGCTATGAATAATGAATGGAAATGGAAAGAAACTTAAGTTCTAGTGGCAATATTGTGTGAATCATCTTTTATCATGATGCATTGCCCATTGACCATCGTCTTGAAGTTTCTTATTTTGGAATTTTCCTTATCATTTTGAAATTACATAGCCTCTAATTATGTTGTGTTTCAGGAAAAACGGTCTGATCGAGAAGTAGAAAACCTATTTAAAACTTTGGAAACAGTCTCCGAAATAAAAGACAATCAAATTGATAAATCAGCTTCAGCTGGAAAAGAACTCCAAGATTTGAAGAGTCAATTGGACGTTGCTATCGATAGGTGTGATAATATAATCGAAAACCAAAGTCAGTACGACACGGTAAGTCAATTTTTGTTTCAAGTAAATTTTCAAATAGAATAATTTGTCTGAAGGATTATAAATATGGGTATGATTTCATTTGATAATTTATTTAAGAATCAGACATTGTTTCGTTGAGTTATGATGTAAAATTGATGATGTTACCAGTTTTGGGTCACAAATCTAAAATCAGTGGGACACTTCAATTTGTCTTACACAAATTCGTAGTGCGTGGATTATGTGTTGCCGATACCTACCCAATGGAAGGTTGAATGAAAACAGAAATTATTCTTAATATGAGAGACTTTTAGTATGGGCCCATTTCTACTCCCCGACAATGATGAACTCAAACTCATGGTTTGTGTGTAGATAATGGGGAGGAACGGATGATGATCAAAGTTGAATGGACTAAACAGAAATAGCTTGCAGATGAAATTATATTTTCTGTATAAGCTGGTTCCCGTCCCCAACCACCCTTAAATTTATTCAACATACTGTAGTATTATTTATTGATATAATTTTAATATAGCCTAATATAATTTACTCAACATAATATTCAACATAAGTTAGCTCAAAATTTTGAAGATGTAGAAATACGTTTGAAATGTTTGTCATCACATGAATTGGGTTAGAGCCAGAGGTAACTTATTGTTAATCTATAAAAGCGAAATGGCACTGACTGACTGATTCATTCATTCATTCATCACCAGAACTAAAAATCCACTAAACCGAATGCGTTCAAATTTGGCAGGCATGTTCAGTTGGACGTTTAGACGCGCGCTAAGAACGGATTTTAGGAACTTTTCAAGGATAGCCTACGCCAAATATTTAAGTTTTTCTATAGTTTTTCGGCGTTTTCTCACTTTTTTTCGAGAACCAATCGGTAGAAAATGTTGATATTTGGTAGGTAGGTTCAGATAAGGTCTAGAAATGTTGTGTTAAAATATTTTTGAATTCCGTTCAAGATTACGCCAGTAATCAGGTTTTTCAAAATTGTAGAAGTATTGCGGGTTGCATATCTTCCGCCTTGATACTACCAATCCTTACTGTAAATTCAATGGTTCAGCGAGGTTATAGATAAACTAATTTGGAAGATATTGAATCAAGTTTCAAACTATGTCCGATATAGTTCCCAAGGTCATATCACTTTGGCTCAATATCAGCGTTTTACTATTTTTCAGAATTTTCAGAGTTTTTCTTGGATTTTTCGAGAATAAATTGGTAGAAAATGTCGAAATTTGGGGAACAGGTCCAGATTAGGTCTAGAAATGCTGTGTTCAATAAGTTTTGAATCCCTTCTGAACGGAATTTGCAGGCAAGCGAAGCGAGCCTGTTTGTCTCAGTTTACACTGACAGAGGTTATGCAATCGAGCGAAGCGAGCCTGTTTGACTTACTGACACTGTTGATACCGTCGGGGGTCCAGGGGGCAAAGCCCCCTGGCTAGGCGTTGAAGGCGAGCGAAGCGAGCCTGCCGGCTAGTTGTTGAAAAAAAAAACTAAAAACGCTTTTTGAGTATATCAGACTTAGTTGGCTGGTTGCCAAGCTAAACTATAAGCTCATAAAGTACATGGTCATCGGTCATTCATGAGAACCGGACGTTTTTAAAATTATTATAAGAATATAATATTTGTTCTAAAATGTTTTTCTGATAGGTTACAGATATTCTCTTCGAGTCGTAGCATTTTCAAATATTCATTATCAAAGCCCAGTATTCAAATGAGAGCAATGACTGATATCTGTAATGTCTTTCTGGGACGGATCGTTTTCAGATCCGGTGACAATGTGACAATCCTTGGTCTCCTCTGTCCCGTCTTGAGTTGTGATTTTGTTTTAAAAAATGAGTAAATACTAGAATAAACTTTCATGTACTTGAGAATACCTTAATATCGCAATCCGTCATTACGTCACTCAGATTGATGTAGACATACTGTAAAAAGCTGAGAATAATTACCATCGAAAAAAGCAACAATTAGGCCTATGTATTGCCAGAAATGTTCATCGTTCGCCGGAACTAATATTATTTGTTGGCTAGTGCATAGAAAATGTAGAAAATGTTTTAATTAAACAAGTCTCCCTGTTCAAAAAACCGTTTTTAAAGCAAATATTAAACTTTTTATGTTCATTTAAAAATTGCTCGACTCCCGTAAATGACCCAATATAACCCAGTGCCGATGTTCACTGTGCAAAAAATTTTATTTCAATTAGAATTCGATTTAAAATTTGGAGTTGAAATATATACTTTTTCAAGATAATTTTTCATCGGTGTTAGTCTACACGTCAACAAATAAAATATTTTTCTGCATTTTTTTGTGCTTGTGAGCAGAGCAATACTGATGTAATAATTTTGTACTATTATCATTACAGGCGAAGGCTCTCGAGGTGAAGCGCGAGCTACGCAAAACAGAATGGGAGGCATTCGTGGTGGATATGGATGCCAAGTTTCAGAAAGTTGATGAAACTTTCGCCGATAAAGAGAACGAATTGAAGGAGTTCTATTGTGATTTAGAAAGAAAGTTGCATCTAACCTCAGACTAAGTAATTGAGTTTGACTTTTTCTTTGTCTGGAAAAGCTTTTTATTGTCAGTTTTTAAGTAGAACATTGCAAATAAGTTTTCAGAATGTTGGACTCAATTGAAGACCCCGAAATTAAAATTTCTCTGGGTAAAGAGAAGTTGAACCGTGTGAAAGTGAGTTTGAATGAAGAGTTGCCTGAGAGGTTTTTTAATGATATAAGAGTTGAAGATGTCGGGTGGTTGAATGAGAAACGAGCCACATTGGGCATGCCGTTACACGAACTGCTTCTAGGCTGTGACATTGCCCTTCCGAAACCCGTTGAAGTGAAACGCAGCGCCCAACTGGAGGAACGAATTCAAAAACTGAAACAGGAACAGCACGAGCGTGAATACCGCGACATGACCAAGAACGTTGATAATGTTCGAGTCAGGCATCCCGAGGACACTATTGCATTCCAAAGTAATGTCAAACATTATTTATTCCAACTACTAACATACATTATTATTGTCGGTGGTGGGGCTTTTAACAATATCTTGCAATACAGGGACGTGATTGAATCAAATAATGGAGATGATAATGCACCTATATAACTTGAATTGTGCAGATTTAGCAGAATGTACAAATAACATACCCATTTCGTGGAGTTATTCATGAGATAGTAGTGAGATTATTTGTCAGATAGTAACTTAGTCAGTTATTTGTGAGAAAGATAGGAGTTATATTATAATCAAATTAATACTATCCAAGAAATCAACAACGTTGAAAAATTATTTTCCGGAAGCTAGTTATTTTTCAATAAAAAATATAGGTATATTATAGTTACGGATTACAGTATTTAGATTAAATATTGATGAATTAATCGTATTGTAACTTTGAAATGCAGCTATGGTGGTCTATAATGGTATTTAAAAATCCGCCAACTCGATAATTATTATGATAATATTCAAAGCTGCTTCTACAAATTATATACAATATTGCTTGTATTTTGCACACATTTACTGCATCTTCACATCTATTCACTTATCTTGAAACCTTTGGTGACGCAGGCCTACAGGAATTTATGTTCGATTGCTTCATGTTCTATGATTTTGTCACTCTATATAGAACTTTATTAAAATTAAGAATTTATTCAATTTTCTTTTGAATGATACGAGAGCCGATGAAAAATGATTTCATAATTCTAAAACCCCTCCTTGTGAGGGAAATTTCTCTTCACAAACTTATTTATTTGATATAGTTTTTTTTACTAAAAACCAACCCAGTTAAATTGATGATTCCAATCAAACTCATCAAGATTCAATATTCTTGATGATTCAATCAAACTCATTTTCAAGATTACTGCAGTGTTTTGCATGCCTGCACCAATTGTTGTGAACTTTCTTACATGTTTTATATGCATTGCTATGGGATTTCTTGCATTTCATCTCTACTTTACAATCACTCATTTCAACAACTACTGATGTACTTACTCTGCAAGGTTATTACAAATAAGGTTGTTCCATACCTGCCTGAATGGACGAAATTCAAATTGTGGGGAGGGGGGTGGGCTGGACTGAAATGTGACTGTTCAATGATCAGTTTAGAACTACCTTTGGTATACTAAAATGGAGAATGATTTCAATTCTCTAGTGAATAATTAGAAAGCCGATATAAAATAATTTCATTATAAAATGATTTAAACTCAAATTTCAAATTTTCTTCTACATTCTATCTAGAAATAGATTTATGCAATTCATTGCATAAACGCGGAGAAGAAACTAGATAATAATAATAATACATACATTTTCAGAATTCCCACACCCCGAAAAATAAGAGAAAGAGAACTTGGTGGAAGAATGAAGATATTGTTTTGTTTGAGATCTTGGTCTAGAAAAACATATAATTTTTTAAGAAGAAAACTGAGATTGCCTCTTTCAGGTGTTCCTAATTTATCTAAGTGGAAGAGGATAATTGGAATTTTTAATGCTTGCTTGGATTAGAAAATAATTTGATTTAAATAATGAGAACTAGAGGTAAAGCCATGAACCAATCAGGAAAGTTCACCGTATCATTTGATGCAATGAATGTTGAAAGTAGGATGTATTATGACCTGAAGGAGGACGAGATATAAGACTAGTAAGGCCTAAACAGTAATAAGAATAAGTAATGCCTCACTTCAAATTAATGGCTGGAAAAAAGGGAAACAGATTGTTTATGATGACTTTGATTCCCAGATAAGAGAAAGTATTCTACATAATGTCATTGATAAGTAAACTGGTTTTCAAAAAAATATGGTTTCTAGGTGCCAGTAATTTTTATTGTGAGTGGCATGGGGGAAGAAATAAAAGTCGGTGGAAGTTCATTGGCGGTTCAAGTGAAAATACCTTTTTAATATTTCAGGAAGTGATTTTTAAATTAAGGTGTTTGCTGGTGTTCCAAATTGAATGAAACTTCTAAGGAACCATTTGTTGGATGATGGGAGATGATCTTTTAGGGCAGCACCAAATCAAGAATGATATTAAAATAGATGAGCTCAAATCAGCTTCTAAACTCCAAAGTAGTCACATTATTGAAGAAAGAGGAAGCTTGAGACAAAATGTTCGTCTTGCGTATCAGCTTTTTAACACCACACGGCAACACTGTCGAAACTTTCTATATTGCAAAACAAGACTATTGGAAATTCCCCAAAAGTTCCCAATTTAGTTAGTTCTATGAACTTGAAGATAAACTTATTTATGTATTTAACCCGTAACCTTGAAATTTATCAAGGAATAAGTATGATTCAAAAAGCTGGGAAATTGGGTTTGGACTCCACCCACAAGCTAAAATTCTTTATGAAGGATATTCTGTGTAAACTAGAGGATAATCAGGAGAAAAGGAATTCCTCCCTTTCAGAAAGGTCTCATCATGTCAACTATTTATTTGAGAAATATGTATGAGAACTTGTTGAATAATGTAGAATTGAAAAATGGATTACAATACATATTGACAAGTAAATTGATATAGGGTGTATTGGAGATAACTTTCTCGAGATTCAGATCTATTGGCTGTCAATACAACAATCCATTGCCAACAGAATTCAAGAGCAGATTGAAGTTACTCCTCCTTGGGTCAGAAATGCCACTTCCGATGTGATCTAATACCGTTGATAAAGAGAAAGTGAATTTTCTGTCAAAAACCATGTTCAAACCTGTTCCTCTCAATCTTGGACAAAATAATATTATGAAGTATCAGTATACTTCTATATAATAACTATCTATGAAGTATAGTCAAATCAGAAGATAGATTATTATTGATGACGAAGTAGTCTCGAGTAAGGCACAACTTTTTGTTCAATAGCGCCAAATTTAAATCTATATACATGAAACTTACACGAAGAGTGATAACACACTGACAAAAATTCACAGCCAAACTGGCTGATTTGAGGGTAGATTTGAGGTCACCAATCGATTGGGGGCACTGAGTAGGCACAGGGAAAACCTCCAGACTTTCGAAATTTTGCCCCCTTCATGGGGTACGGACCCCTCAATTTTTGCACATTGTTAACCGTTGATTTCTCAGAAAATTTGTTCAGTAATTTTTTGTTCAGCATCCCAAAAAACATGGGTTTATGCAAAAAAAATCCAACCGGATAATAGGGGGGGCCCAGTAGGGGGGATTTTCGATTTTTCAACATTTTTTCCAATTCACAGCCAAAACTGCTAATTTTAGAGCGTGATTGACATCAGCAATCGATTGAGAGCCTGGAAATGATACGAAAAAAACCTCCAGACCCTGATAAATTCCTCCCTGTCGTGGGGTACAGGCCCCCCCAAATTTTTGAACTTTTCAATTTGACGATTTAGAGCAAAATTGAAGAGGACCTTTTTTGTTCAGAATCACGAGAAACATCGGTTTATGCAATAAAATTCCTATCGGGTTGATATGGGGACCCGGTAGGGGCAATTTTTGATTTTTGCAAATTTTGCCGGATTTTTGAAAAATTTCAAGGGTCAATTTTGACTTTTTAATGATGTTGTAGCGTAGTTTTCGAGGTCGGAATCATTTTTAATGGTCCTTATACCCCTACAATTATGCAATTTGCCCCAAAAATATATTCAGGGGGGGCACCAGGGGACACAGGTCAAATTTGGCAAATTTTTGATCCCCTGTAAATCTCTTATTTTCATACCGGCAACTATTGTGTTATACATCATTGAACTCAGCACATCGAGACGATTCAGAAACATATACCAAAAGTTGAAATTTGACAAATTTTTTTAAACCACAAGTATGGACTTGTAATATTTTTCATAATTTCTCCTCATACTACATGCTCACTTATAAAACATATTCAATGCTTTCCTCAGATGAGATGAATGTATGAGAATAAACAAATTGATACCATGAAAACTTGCTTATACATTAAAAATCACAAAATCTTGGCCAAACATATTTCAGGGGGCTTGAGGTCCCCCCCAAATTTTTTCAACTTTTTAATTTGAATATTTAGAGCAGAAGTGAAAAGGACCTTTTTTGTTCAGCACTTCAAGAAACATGAGAAAATGAAGAAATTTTGCAACAAAAAAAAATCCTAACCTGAAAAATTTCAAACAAAAAATAATTTCTGACCAAAAAAATTCATGACCAAGAAAATTTCCAACCAAAAAAATATATATTCTCAAAGTGGATTCACCAATACAAAAAAATTGAAACTAAAAAAAAATTTTTGACAGAAAAAATTTTTCAATCAAAAAAATCCAGGGGGTTCAGGGGGGCGAAGCCCCCGTGGGCGCAAAGCGCGAGTCTAAATATATGAAACTTATACTACAGAGTGACTGACACACTGACACACTGACACACTCATTGACAAAAATTCACAGCCAAAACTGCTGATTTGAGAGTAGATTTGAGGTCACCAATCGATCAAGGGCACTGAGTAGGCACAGGGAAAACCTCCAAACTTTGAAAATTTTATCCCGTTCATGGGGTACGGACCCCCTGAATATTTTCTGTCTAGTGAACCATTGATTTCACAGCAAAGTCATGAGGAAGCTTTTTGTTCAGAATCCCAAAAAACATGGGTTTATGCAAAAAAATTCCAACCGGATAATAGGGGGGGCCCAGTAGGGGGGATTTTCAATTTTTCAACATATTTTCGAATCCACAGCCAAATCGGATGATTTTAGAGCATAACTGAGGTCAGCAATCAATTCAGGGCATGAAAATAGTACAAGAAAAACCTCAAGACCCTGATAAATTTCTCCCCATCATGGGGTACAGGCCCCCCAAAATTTTTCAACTTTTTTATTTGACGATTTAGAGCAAAAGTGAAGAGGACCTTTTTTGTTCAGAAGCACAAAAAACATTGATTTATGCAATAAAATTCCCATCGGGTTGATATAGGGGCACAGCAGGGGAAATTTTTGATTTTTGCAAATTTTGCCGGATTTTTGCAAATTTTCAAGGGTCAATTTTGAACAGAAAATGATATTCTAGAGCAGTTTTCAAGGTCGGAATTGTGTTTCTCGGTCTTCATAGCCCTATGTTGATGCTATTTGCCCAAATAAAATATCCAGGGGGGGCACTGGGGGACACGGTTCAAATTTGGCAAATTTTTGATCCCCTGTAAATTTCTTATTTTCATACCGGCAACTATTGTGTTATACATCATTGAACTCAGCTCATCGAGACGATTCAGAAACATATGCTAAAAGATAAAATTGGACGAACTTTTTGAAAACTTCAGGTATGGACTTGTAAATTTTCTCATTATCTCCTCTCATATCACATGCTCACTTAAACAACATATTCAATGCTTTCCTCAAATGAGATGAATCTCTGACAATCAACAAATTGGAACCATAAAAACTTGCTTATACATAGAAATTACAAAATTTTAGAAAAATTAATTTCAGGGGTCTTTGGGTCCCCCCCAAATTTTTCCAACTTTTTAATTTGAAAATTTAGAACATGAGTGAAAAGTGACCTTTCTTGCTGGGACTCAGCGGATACACTTTTACAAATATGTAGAAAGATGAACATCTACTTCCTGTAGGGGAGTTTCTTGGGGGACATTTTCAACTTTCTATATCAATCAAGACTGTCAATATTCATTCAAGAAGAATCATTTTTACTCGGTAAATTCCCAACCTGAAAAAAGGATTTCCAACCTCTCGAATTCACAAACATACGGGAAGAAATTCCAACGAAAAAAATTTCTACCAAAAAAAAATTTCCAAACGCACAAAAACGCTTTAGGTTCGGGGCGAAGCCCCACGATATGAGCGCAAAGCGCGAGTTGATACTAGAAAAATATGCAAGCATCTGATCTGAAAAATGGCCCACAAACCAATTAGTGTTGAGTGACGCACACTACATCAGTCCAACCAGTCCAACGGGAAATGTAGGACACTGCATCTACCAAGAACCTCTTTGGCATCTACCCTGTCTTGTAGGGCTCTTTAAAACACCTGGGATTCTATTCCACAAGCAATAAGGTCTTGTTACCTACCATGTTTACTGACATGTATTTGTGATGAAAATTTTTCAATTGCAGGAGTTTTACAAAGAATATGAGTTACAAATCTACAAAGTCTCGATTGTTCCCACCTGTTAGTGACTGGTTTCATTAAGTTCCAGATAGTTGGCTTTATATTAAAAAGATTCTAAAAACAACCTTGTAAATCTTATAAGCGATGTTTATTTTAAAGCTTGGCATGATTTATATTTTCAATGCTTGAACAATGCCAGTGTAGTCGGGAGCTCTGAACTGAACTTCGTCAACATCTTGCTCCCCTACCCCACTTTTCAAGTTCTTGGGAAATTTGAAAAAATTTTTTTAAAAATTTCGTTTTTAGTCCAAACCCCAAAATTTTTTC
>CM029548.1:43538700-43572046 GCA_017141385.1 Sogatella furcifera
AAATTTTTTTCTATATGTGAAAATTTTTAATAAAAACCAACAGCATTGTATATAACTAAAAAGACTTATAAATTTAATTCAAATTTTCGATTATTTGAAAATTTCTACACTTGTAATTTTTTTAAGAATGTGATTGTCTTTTTCATTTGCCTTGTATATAATTAAATTCTGGTGGTATCCATAACACTACTAATAAATAAAAAATTCTGGAACCACCTTATTTAAGTTGACATTCTTTGTTAATTGTTGATTAACAATGATTTAAAAATAATCTTATATAAAAAATTTAGCTTTGGAGCCACCCAATCGGGAGATGCCTATGAAATAACCTTTTTCCTTTTATCAGTGATTTTTGGTGCTAGAGAAAAATACCATGAAAACCCAAACTAGCTATCATTAGTTAAAAAACCTAGGGGTTTAAAAAAATCAAATACATATATTCAACCTTATCCAGCCAATAAAAGGGTGTTATGAAAAAAAGGGAGTTGTTTGGGTGAAAGTTTTCCATTAACCGTTTCCCACTTTTTAACCTTAACATCTAACCTTTTTCCATCTTTACAAAAATTTCTACAGAAAAAATTGAAATTTTTTTTAAAACAAACTGGGGTTGGGGGAGTTTCCCTAAGAACATCACTAACCGAGAGGTTCAATTTTCAAGGGTCAATTTTGAACATAAATATTTTTGGGCAGCGAGGGGGAATTGTTTTTTTCGGTCCTTTTTTTGTTCAGCACTCCAAGATACAACAAATTTTAAAGATGATGGAAAATCATGAGACCCCTAAAATTTTTCCCGCGGGAACCGGTTTTTTAAAAAGTCAAGGAAGTTTTTGTTCAGAATCCCAAAAAAGGGTTTATGCAAAAAAATTCCACCGGAAGGGGGGCCCATGGGGGTTTTTGATTTTTAACATATTTTAAAACCACAGCCAAATCGGCTTTTAGACATAATGAGGTCAGAATCGATTCAGGGCATGAAAATAGTAAAAAAACCTAAAGCCCCTGATAATTTTCCCCCCATCAACAGCCCCAAAATTTTAAATTTTTTTTTAATTTTTTAGAGCAAAAGTAAAGAGGACCTTTTTTTTTAAAAAAAAAAACATCGATTAGTGCAAAAAATTCCTAGGGGGTTGAAAAGGGGCCCAAGGGAAATTTTTTGATTTTTGCAAATTTTGGGTTTTTTTCAAATTTTAAAAGGGTCAATTTTGAACAGAAAATGATATTTAGAGCAGTTTTGAGGTTGGAATTTTTTTTTTGGGTCCTCAACCCAGGATGCTATTTGCCCAAATAAAATACCCAGGGGGCATGGGGACGAGTCAAATTTAAAATTTTTGACCCCTGTAAATTTCTTTTTTTCCCTTTACCCAACTATTGTGTTATACATCATTGAACTCAGCTCATCGAGACGATTCAAAAATAACCAAAATTTTAAATTTTGATAAAATTTTTAAACCTCGGGACTTGAATTTTTTCAAATTTCCCCTCATACAATGCTCACTTATACAACATACCCAATGCTTCCCTCAGATGAGATGAATGTCTGGAATGAACAAATTAAACCAAAAAAAATTTTGTTTACATTAAAAATTCAAAATTTTAAAAAAATTAGGGTTTTTGGCCCCCCAAATTTTTCCAATTTTTTTATTTGAAAATTTAGAGCATGAGGGAAAAGGACCTTTCCTGCGCCCAAAGCATACAAATATGTAGAAAGATGATTTACATTGCGGGGGGGTTTGGGGGACATTTTAAACTTTCATATCAACTGAGACTTGTCAAATTTCAAGAGAATCATTTCCCTTGTGAACTCCAACCAAAAAAGGATTTTGAACCTCTAAATTACAAATGTGGAAGAAATTTCTACCAAAAAACCAACCCACCAAAAAATCGGGGGGTTTCGGGGGGCAACCCCCTGGGAAAAGCGCCTTAAATATGAAACTTAAAAAGGGGGACTGACACATGACAAAAATTCAAAAAATGGCTGATTTGAGGGATTTTATCCCCAATCGATCAAAACTGAGTAGGAAGGAAAACCCCAAACTTTGAAAATTTTACCCCGTCATGGTGGACCCCTGAATTTTTCCCTGTTAGTGAACCGTTAAACAGCAAAGTCATGAGGAAGCTTTGTGTTCAAAACCCCAAAAACAGGGGTTTTTTGGGAAAATCCCAACCGGAAAAAAGGGGGGCCCTGGGGGGGGTTTTTCAATGTTTTTATTTCAATTCGCAGAAACGGTTGATTTTAGATTCATGAGGGTCAGAATGGGTCGGGCATTGGTAAGAAAAAACCTCGACCCCCATAAAATTTTCCCCCTCATGGGGTTTTGGGCCCCAAAAAATTTTTAACTTTTTTTTAACGATTTAGAGAAAAGTGAAGAGGGCCTTTTTGTTCAGAAGCAAAAAATCGATTAGTAATAAAAATTCCATGGGGGATATAGGGGCCCAGTAGGGAAATTTTGATTTTTGCAAAATTTTGGGGATTTTTTTAAAATTTTTAAAGGGGCAATTTTGAACAGAAAATGATATTCTGAATTTTCGAGGGCAGAATTTGTTTTTTGGTTTATAGTTCATGTTGATGTATTTGCCCCAAAAAAAATATCCCGGGGGGATGGGGGGGAGGTAAAAAATTTGGGAAATTTTTGACCCCCTTAAATTTCTTTTTTCATACCCCCAACCATTTGGATAACATTGAATCAGCTATCGAGACGATTCAAAACATATCCAAAAGTTTAAATTTGATTGAAAAATTTTTTAAAACCCAGGTATGGGTTTGTAATATTTTTCATAATTTCTCTTCATACTACATGTCACTTATACAACATATTTGGTTTTTTCAGATGAGATGAATGAGAGAATGAAAAATTTATAAAAGAAACTTCTATACATTTAAAATCACAAAATCTTTAAACATATTTATTTTTCCCCCAAAATTTTTCAACTTTTTTTAAATTTTAATATTTAGAGCAGAAGTGGGGAGGATTTTTTCAGCACTTCAAGAAACATGAGAAAATGAAGAAATTTTGGGAAAAAAAAAATCCAACGAAAAAAAAAAAACCAAATTTTGACCAATAAAATTAATTTTTTGCCCCAAAAAACCGCCCCGGGGAACCCCCCGAATTTTTTAAAAAAAATTTTCAGCCCGAAATTTTTTTGTGTTTAATTTTTTTGTATTTGGGGAATTTCTTTGGGAAAAAATTTTTTTGAAATTTTCTTTAAATAAATTTTTTCATAAATTTTATTGTCAAAATTTATTTTTTTTGAAAAAAACTTGGGGATTTTTTTTTTAAAATTTTTTCCTTCCCATGTTTTTTTGGGGTAAAAAAAAGGGCCCTTTATTTGCCTGAATATTCAAAAAAAAGTTAAAAATTTTAAACCCCCCTAAATTTTTTTAAATTTGGATTTTAATGAAGGGGTTTCCCCTGGTAAAAAATTTTTATTTATGATTCACATTGAGAAACATTTAAATTTTAATAAATGAAAGTAAATATAAGAAAATTTGAAAATTTTTTAAAAATACCCGGGAGTTTAAAATTTTTCATCAAATTTAAATTTGAATGTTTTTTAAATTTTATAGATTAATGTGTATAAAAACAGTTTCCGGTATGAAAAATGGGAAATTTTTGGGATCAAAATTTCCAAATTTTCCCGCCCCTAAAAATTTTTTTTTAAAAATGATCAAAAAATTGGGACCAAAAAAAAAATTTCTGATCAAAATTTTTAGAAAAATCATTTTTTGTCCCCCCTTCCCTTTTTTAAAATTTTAAAAATTTTTAAAAATCAAAATTTCCCCCATAATTTTTTAAACAACCCCCATAAAAATTTTTTTGAAATTTAAGGTTTTTTTTTGGTTTAACAAAAAAGGTCCCCCTTCACTTTTTTTCAAACAAAAAAAAAATTGAAAAATTTTTGGGGTTACCCCATAGGGAAAATTTTTAGGTCTAGAGGTTTTTTTTTAAATTTTTGCCCGGGAATCGTGTTTTTTAACCTTTAAAATAACCTTTCCATAAAAGAGGAAGGAAAAAACAAAAACCCCAGGCCCCCTTTATCCGGTTGAAATTTTCTGCAAAAACCCATTTTTTGGGATTCTGCAAAATTTTTTTATGAAAAAAGAATAAGGTTTTTCCAGGGAAGATTAGGGGCCCCCAGAATAAAATTTTAAAAATTTGGGTCTTTTTCCCTCCCTTTTTCATTTAATTTAAATTCCCCAAAAATGCCTTTTTTCGTAAAATTTTTCTGAAAAAAAATTTTCGTGTGTCTCATTTTTTGAATAAAAAAAAAAAAAAATTATAAAAATAAACACAAAAAACACACTACACACGACACCTGACACAAAATAACACTCATTACAAAAAATTCACACCAAAACTCCATTTAAAATAATTTATCACCAATCGATCAAAAAAGAGAGGCAAAGGAAAACCTCCAAAATTTGAAAATTTTGCCCCTTTTAAATGGACCCCCTGAATATTTTCTGTCTAGGGTGAACCTTTGATTTTACAGCAAAGTCATGAGGAACTTTTGTTCAGAACCCCAAAAATCATGGTTTTATGCAAAAATTTCCAACCGGATAATATGGGGCCCAGTAGGGGGGATTTTCTATTTTTTTCAACATATTTATCGAGCATTATAAAGGTTTCACCAATGATTTCAGAGCTTAAAAACGGCACAAGAAAACTTGACCCCAAAATATTCTCACCCATCATGGGGTACAGGCCCTCCAAAATTTTTCAACTTTTTAATTTGACAATTTAGAGCAAAAGTGAAGAGGACCTTTTTTGTTCAGAATCACGAAAAACATCGATTTATGTAATAAAATTCCAACCGGGTTGATATGGGGACTCATAAGTAGGGGCACTTCTTATTTTGGAAAATTTTGGCAGATTTTTGCTAACTTCTCAAGGGTCAATTTTGTACAGTTAATGATGTTTAGCATGATTTTCGAGGTCGGAATCATTTTTATTAAACTCTTATAGCCTCTATAATGATGCATTTTGCCCCAAAAAATCTTATTCTGGGACCAGAGAAATGGGTCAAATTTGTCAAATTTTTGATCCCCCTGTAAATTTCTCTTATTTTCATACCGCAACTTTTGTGTTATACATCATTGAACTCAGCTCATCGATAAGATTGAGAAACATATACTAGAAGCTTCTAAATTTGATAACTTTTTTGAAAATTTCAAGAGTGGACTTTTAAAAATTTTTCAGAATTTCCCCTCTGTACATAGAACACTCTTCTTCTTCTTCTTTTCTTTTTCTCCTTCTGCTACAGCTTAGGGTACATAGAACACTCTTTATACAAAGTATTCAAACGCTTTCCAGTGATAATAAATGAAATGAGAATGAACTCTGTTCTCAATTATTAAGACTCTTTTATACACAAAAATTACAGAATTGTCTAGAAAACATATTTCAGGAAACTTGGGAACCCCATTGAATTTTTTAACTTTCTATTTTGAAGACCTAGAGCAAAAGTGTAGAGGATCTTTTCGCTTCAGCAATCATCAGGAAAACTTGAAAAGGGAATCATAACACATATCACATAATGCTATCAGGGCTTCATGAAGGCTTTTTTCAATTTGGGCCATGTAGCCTACCTGCAGGTTGTGTGGTACCATCATTCTATTAGCTATATTTCTTGATCACCCAACTTTCTTTGTTTTTTGAGCATCAACCTCATTTCAAGCTTGTTTAAATTGTATTTTTTAGCCTGCATTCAATCCCACTTGCAGGATCCTGGATATCTTTAATGGTTTTTCTTTTAATATTCAAATCAACAAATTCCTGACTCTCATCTTTTTGTCACTGCTAGTCATTAATCCTAATCTTGCTTGCTATTGTTGAGAACATGAATAGTTAAAATTCTCATTTTTTTAGCTTTTTATGAATTCCAATCCTAGTTTCATTAAATTCATTTTTTGATGCACTTCAAATTTCCCACTAAATCCAAATATATTTTTTCGTTTTCAATATATTTCTGCTAGAATATTTGAATGGTGGTTATTCCTCATCCATTGTTCTTGTTTGACTGTTCTTGTCTTCTGTCTTAGGCGACCTGGGGGAATATCCATGAAAGACCCTCGTTAGCCATTGTTATCTTCCATCTTCTCTTTCTAACACATGTCAATAGTTTCTCTCTCTCACTCACACTCTCATTGCAACTAGTAGCTTGGCTCACAAATTTGTCAGTTTTCTTGGAATTGGGGTAGGCTACCATTTTGCAATTTCAAGTTCTTTGGCTTCAGTTGTGAACTGTTGCTGGTCTACTACTACGATCTAACTCTTTCTTTCTGCTCGGTGCTGTGTTTGTGCTTTACAAATCATTTCCGCGATATTAGTGATATAGCTGATTTGTCTTTGATTGAAATTCCGATTTGAAACTTGGTGAGTGTGATTCTACTATTACTGCTTTTCGAGTATATTTTTTCTATTTTCTTCAAGTTTATGCATGAATATGGTACCCATTCTATTGCAATTCAATTGTTTTTGCATAAATACCCATTTTATTGTGATTATGCATTTTTGTGTCAACACTTTCTACTTTATATGGCAGCTCCTTCAAGACGTGTTTAGCAGTTTCTATGATGAGAGGATGGCAATTTCTTTCTCGAATTGCTCATATATAGTTTATTAAGAACTCCTAGATTTTTCATTTCATCTTTGATTTATTCAAACCTCATATATAGTTTATTGATAACTCCTAGTTTTTTCATTTCATCTTTGATTTATTCAAATCAATGTAAAGCAGTACTTACTTCCAAGCATCAACTTCAACCCGTTTTTCAAACACTTGGAGTTGGAATTCCAACTCGAAATTTCAACAGCTTATAGAGAAGATCTAGGGCTATCTTTATTTTTTTAATTTTTCAATCGGTTCATAAATAACAATTTGAGAAGCACCCGCAAACTTATAATTATTTGCCGCCTTTTGGCGGCTACTTTGGTTTGAAATTGAAATTTTTCCATTAACAGTATAGCTTTAAATACTTGAGAATCCTATTATCCCAATTGTGCAAGCTTTTTTTGTTTTTTGTTGAACTCAATTGGGTGAGAAATGGCCAATTTTATTTCAAATTGTGGGGAAACAATTTGATTCTACAATTAAGTTTATATTTATAATTTTTTTAATCAATATTGACCAAGCTGGAGTCACTTTCCCATTTTGCCAGAGGGTCTTCTTTGCTTGGACAGACTATACGTGTACTTATTTAGGGTTGCAATTTAGTAGTGAAAGGATATGGCTATTGAAACTTCTCTGATAATCAGATCCTCTTGAAACTAGAGGCTTATTTGTCTCTTATTTGGCGAGCCATATTTTTATTTCTTAATAGTTAGAATTCGATCATTATCAACTCAGATATTAATGTTTTAATCTTCGCCTTTTTTCCCTGAAATTTTTGAAACTCCTGACTCCATTTTTACATTACCTTACTAGTCATATGATACTTTTCTCTTACTGCTTCAGGGATCACTATAACTGCCTTAAAGTCATGTAGTAAGTTATTTGAAATCGATTGGTTTATTCAGTAAGTAGCTATTTCAGTTTAAACGTTCAGGAATTTGACATTATTTAGCGCCATTAGCTGCCATTTCTCTATGGTGGTGGTGTCATCTTTGTCATAGGTTTTATCGTCTTTTCCAGTTCGAATTCTCTTTTTGAAATTTTCTACAGCTTATAGAGGAGGATTGGAGCTTTCTTTTGACTCTTGTTTTATCTCGATTGCTTGATAAATAACTTTTTTTTATGGCCATTTAAACTTGGAAACTTTTTCCCGCGTTTGTCTACTCATCCTGGCCTGCCGCTAATATACCAACTTCGGCCTTCATTTTCATAACTCAACTTTTAAGCTTTTACTTCGATTGAAGCTTCTCAATCTAGGACTTTTCTGTCCGCCTTCCTTAACCTCGTTTGCGGTGATTTTTTGGTATCTTTTCTTGGTTTTTTGTGTAATTTTGAGTTTTGACTTCCGTCTCCCTTTTTCAGTCTTCCTCTTACTACCAATCATCACCTAATCTGGTACACTGTTTATAACTTCTTTGCTTGTTTTTCAAGGTACAGCCTTCATCCTACCTTGTTTTCATTCAGTTTTTACGACTGTAGATTCCAAAATCTTCTTTTCAGATTTCAAATATCTCTTTACGTTCAAAACGTAATAACGTTATTAACATAATAACGTATAATCACGCAAAACGCTTTTATTTGACTTCAATATTTGAATAGGGGTAGAATCCCACGCCTTTGTGTTTGGCTCCTCCGCCGCCATCGGCCCATTGTTCTCTATCCTCTCTCTTCAACGCATGGAGTTGAACGTCCCTCTCACTCCCACTCATTAGTTTTAAAATTCTCAAATATATGAAACTTATACTACAGAGTGACTGACACACTGACACACTGACACACTGACACACTGACACACTCATTGACAAAAATTCACAGCCAAAACTGCTGATTTGAGAGTAGATTTGAGGTCACCAATCGATCAAGGGCACTGAGCAGGCACAGGGAAAACCTCCAGACTTTGAAAATTTTGACCTGTTCACGGGGTACGGACCCCCTGAATATTTCCTGTCTAGTGAACCGTTGATTTTACAGTAAAGTCATGAGGAAGCTTTCTGTTCAGAATCCCAAAAAACATTGGTTTATGCAAAAAATTCCAACCGGATAATAGGGGGGGCCCAGTAGGGGGGATTTTTGATTTTTCAACATTTTTTCCAATTCACAGCCAAAACTGCTGATTTTAGAGCGTAATTGACATCAGCAATCGATTTAGCGCCTGAAAATGATACGAAAAAAACCTCAAGACCCTAATAAATTCCTCCCTGTCGTGGGGTACAGACCCCCCCAAATTTTTGAACTTTTTAATTTGACGATTTAGAGCAAAAGTGAAGAGGACCTTTTTTGTTCAGAATCACGAAAAACATCGATTTGTGCAATAAAATTTTTATCGGATTGATATGGGGACCCGGTAGGGGCAATTTTTGATTTTTGCAAATTTTGCCGGATTTTTGCAAATTTTCAAGGGTCAATTTTGAACAGTAAATGATGTTATAGCGTGGTTTTGGAGGTCAGAATCGTGTTTTTTGGTCTTCATAGCCCTAGAATGATGCCAGTTGCCCAAATAAAATATCCAGGGGGGGCACTGGGGGACACAGGTCAAATTTGGCAAATTTTTGAACCCCTGTAAATTTCTTATTTTCATACCGGCAACTATTGTGTTATACATCATTGAACTCAGCTCATTGAGACGATTCAGAAACATATGCTAAAAGATAAAATTGGACGAACTTTTTGAAAACCTCAGGTATGGACTTAAAATTTTCTCATAATCTCACCTCATATCACATGCTCACTTATACAACATATTCAATGCTTTCCTCAGATGGGATGAATCTCTGACAATCAACAAATGGGAACCATAAAAACTTGCTTTTACATGAAAAATTACAAAATTTTAGAAAAATTAATTTCAGGGGTCTTTGGGTCCCCCCCAAATTTTTCCAACTTTTTAATTTGAAAATTTAGAGCATGAGTGAAAAGGACCTTTCTTGCTCAGCACTGCAAGATACATACAAATATGTAGAAAGGTGATCATCTACTCTGCAGGGGGGGTTTCTGGGGGGATATTTTCGACTTTCTATATCAACCAAGACTGTCAATATCATTCAAAAGAATCATTTACCTGGGTAAATTCTGACCTGAAAAGGATTTTCAACCTCTAAATTCACAAACATGGAGAAAATTCCAACCCACTAAAAAATTGTGGGGTTCAGGGGGGCGAAGCCCCCTGACGAGCGCAAAGCGCGACCTTTTCTGTTCAGAAGCACAAAAAACATAGATTTATGCTATAAAATTCTTATCGGGTTGATATAGGGGCCCAGTAGGGGGAATTTTCAATTTTTGAAAATTTTGCCAGATTTTTTCAAATATTCAAGGGTCAATTTTGAACAGTAAATGATGTTTTAGCGTAGTTTTCGTGGTCAGAATCGTGTTTTCTGGTCCTTATAGCCCAAGAATGATGCCATTTGCCTAAATAAAATATCTAGGGGGGGCACCAGGGGACACGGGTCAAATTTTGCTAATTTTTGATCCCCTGTAAATTTCTTATTTTCATACCGGCAACTATTGTGTTATACATCATTGAACTCAGCTCATCGAGATGATTCAGAAACATATACTAAAAGTTCAAATTTGACAAATTTTTTGAAAACATCAGGTATGGACTTGTATTTTTTGTCATAATTCCTTGATGAACTATGTGCTCACTTATACAGCATATCCAATGCTTTTCTCAGATGTAATAAATGTATGAAAATAAACATATTGAAACTATAAAAACTTGCTCATACATGAAAAAATAATAAATTTTGGAAAAATTAATTTTGGGGGTCTTTGTGTCCCCCCAAATTTTTCTAACTTTTTAATTTGAAAATTTACACCAAAAGTGAAGAGGTCCTTTTTTGTTCACCACTTTGAGAAACATGGAAAAATGTGGAAATTTCTGAACAAAAGAAGATTTCAACCCAGAAAAAATTGAAAATAAAAAAAAACTGACCATCGAATTTCTAGACTTTTTTGTTCAGCACTCCAAAAAATATATGGAAATTGAAGGAATACAATATAAGTAGAATCTAACAAGGAAAAATCCAACAAAGAAAAATTTCCAACAAATAAAAATCTCACCTAAAAAACATCAGGGGTTCAGGGGGGCAAAGCACCCTGACCAGCGCAAAACTTTCAATATCAATCAAGACTGTGTCAATATAATTCAAGAGAATCATTTACCTGGATAAATTCCAACCTAAGAAGAATTTTCAACCTCTTAATTCACAAATATAAAAAAAAATTCCAAACAAAAAAATTAAAAAAAAAATTCCAACCCACCAAAAAAAATCAGGGGTTCACTGATCAAAAAAATCAGGGGGCACTGAGTAGGCACAGGGAAAACCTCCAAACTTTGAAGTTTTTGTCCCCTTCATGGGGTATGGACCCCCTGAATATTTTCTGTCTAGTGAACCTTTGATTTTACAGCAAAGTCATGAGGAACTTTTTGTTCAGAACCCCAAAAATCATGGTTTTATGCAAAAAATTTCCAACCGGATAATAAGGGGGGCCCAGTAGGGGGGATTTTCTATTTTTCAACATATTTTCGAGCATTATAAAGGTCACCAATGATTTCAGAGCTTAAAAACGGCACAAGAAAAACTTCTTGACCCCAAAATATTCTCACCCATCATGGGGTACAGGCCCCCCAAAATTTTTCAACTTTTTAATTTGACAATTTAGAGCAAAAGTGAAGAGGACCTTTTTTGTTCAGAATCACGAAAAACATCGATTTATGTAATAAAATTCCAACCGGGTTGATATGGGGACTCAGTAGGGGCAATTTTTTATTTTGGAAAATTTTGGCAGATTTTTGCTAACTTTCAAGGGTCAATTTTGTACAGTTAATGATGTTTTAGCATGATTTTCGAGGTCGGAATCATTTTTATTGGTCCTTATAGCCCTATAATGATGCATTTTGCCCCAAAAACTATTCTGGGGGGGGGGGGGGACCAGGAGAAATGGGTCAAATTTGTCAAATTTTTGATCCCCTGTAAATCTCTTATTTTCATACCGGCAACTTTTGTGTTATACATCATTGAACTCAGCTCATCGATAAGATTCAGAAACATATACTAGAAGTTTAAATTTGATAACTTTTTTGAAAACTTCAAGAGTGGACTTTTAAAATTTTTCAGAATTTCCCCTTGTACATAGAACACTCTTCTTCTTCTTCTTTTTCTTTTCTCCTTCTGCCGCTACAGCGTAGGGGTACATAGAACACTCTTATACAAAGTATTCAAACGTTTTCCCAGTGATAATAAATGAATGAGAATGAACTCGTTTCAATTATTAAGACTCTTTTATACACAAAAATTACAGAATGTCTAGAAAACATATTTCAGGAAACTTTGGAACCCCATTGAATTTTTTTAACTTTCTATTTTGAAGACCTAGAGCAAAAGTGTAGAGGATCTTTTTCGTTCAGCTCATCAGGAAACTTGAAAAGGGAATCATAACAATATCAATAATGCTATCAGGGGCTTCATGAAGGCTTTTTTCAATTTGGGCCATGTAGCCCACCCAGGTTGTGGTACCATCATTCTATTAGCTATATTTCTTGATCACCCAACTTTCTTGTTTTTTGAGCATCAACCTCATTTCAAGTTTGTTTAAATTGTATTTTTTAGCCCGCATTCAATCCCACTTGCAGGATCCTGATATCTTTAACGGTTTTTTCAATATTCAAATCAACAAATTCCTGACTCTCATCTTTTGTCACTGCTAGTCATTAACTTAATCTTGCTTGCTATTGTTGAACATGAATAGTTAAAATCTCTATTTTTTTAGCTATGAATTCCATCCTAGTTTCATTAAATTCATTTTTTGATGCAGATTTCAAATTTCCTTACCAAATCCAAATATATTTTTTCGTTTTCAATATATTTCTGCTAGAATATTTGAATGGGTGGTTATTCCCCATCCATTGTTCTTGTTTGACTGTCTTGTCTTCTGTCTAGGCGACCTGGGGAATATCCATGAAAGACCCCGTTAGCCATTGTTATCTTCCATCTCTTTCTAACACATGTCAATAGTTTCTCTCTCACTCACACTCATTGCAACTAGTACTTCACAAATTTGTCAGTTTTCTTGGAATTGGGGGTAGGCTACCATTTTGCAATTTCAAGTTCTTTGGCTTCAGTTGTGAACTGTTGCTGGTCACTACTACATCTAACTTACTCTTTCTCTCGGTGCTGTGTTTGTGCTTACAAATCATTTCAAGTGATATAGGCTACTTTGTCTTTGATTGAAATCTGATTTGAAACTTGGTGAGTGGATTCTACTATTACTGCTTTATATATTTTTTCTATTTTCTTCAAGTTTATGCATGAATATGGTACCCATTCTATTGCAATTCAATTGTTTTGCATAAATACCCATTTTATTGTGATTACATTTTTTTGTCAACACTTTCACTTTATATGGCAGCTCCTTCAAGACGTGTTTAGCAGTTTCTATGATGAGAGGATGGCAATTTCTTTCTGAATTGCTCATATATAGTTTATTAAGAACTCCTAGATTTTTCATTTCATCTTTGATTTATTCAAACCTCATATATAGTTTATTGATAACTCCTAGTTTTTTCATTTCATCTTTGATTTATTCAAATCAATTAAAGGTACTTACTTCCAAGCATCAACTTCAACCCGTTTTTCAAACACTTGGAGTTGGAATTCCAACTCGAAATTTCAACAGCTTATAGAGAAGATCTAGGGCTATCTTTATTTTTTTTTTAATTTTTCAATCGGTTCATAAATAACAATTTGAGAAGCACCCAAACTTATAATTATTTGCCGCCTTTTGGCGGCTACTTTGGTTTGAAATTGAAATTTTTCCATTAACAGTATAGCTTTAAATACTTGAGAATCCTATTATCCCAATTGTAAGCTTCTTTTTTGTTTTTTGTTGAACTCAATTGGGTGAGAAATGGCCAATTTATTTCAAATTGTGGGAAACAATTTGATCTACAATTAAGTTTATATTTATAATTTTTTTAATCAATATTGACCAAGCTGGAGTCACTTTCCCATTTTGCCAGAGGGTCTTCTTTGCTTGGACAGACTATATGTGTACTTATTTAGGTTGCAATTTAGTAGTGATATGCTATTGAAACTTCTCTGATAATCAGATCCTCTTGAAACTAGAGGCTTATTTGTCTCTTATGAGCCATATTTTTATTTCTTAATAGTTAGAATTCGATCATTATCAACTCAGATATTAATGTTTTAATCTTCGCCTTTTTTCCTGAAATTTTTGAAACTCCTGACTCCATTTTACATTACCTTACAGTCATATGATACTTTTCTTACTGCTCAGGGATCACTATAACTGCCTTAAAGTCATGTAGTAAGTTATTTGAAATCGATTGGTTTATTCAGTAAGTAGCTATTTCAGTTTAAACGTTCAGGAATTTGACATTATTTAGCGCTTAGCTGCCATTTCTCTAGTGGTGGTGTCATCTTTGTCATAGGTTTTATCGTCTTTCCAGTTCGAATTCTCTTTTGAAATTTTCACAGCTTATAGAGGAGGATTGGAGCTTTCTTTTGACTCTTGTTTTATCTCGATTGCTTGATAAATAACTTTTTTATGGCCATTTAAACTTGAAACTTTTTCCGCGTTTGTCTACTCATCCTGGCCTGCCGGTAATACCAACTTCGGCCTTCATTTTCATAACTCAATTTTTAAGCTTTTACTTCGATTGAAGCTTCTCAATCTAGGACTTTTCTGTCCGCCTTTAACCTCGTTTGCGGATTTTTGGTATCTTTTCTGGTTTTTTTGTAATTTGAGTTTTAATTTGCCCTTTTTTCAGTCTTCCCTCTTACTACCAATCATCACTCAACTGGTACACTGTTTATAACTTCTTTGTTTTTCAAGGTACAGCCTTCATCCTACCTTGTTTTCATTCAGTTTTTTACGTAGATTCCAAATCTTCTTTCAGATTTCAAATATCTCTTTACGTTCAAACGTAATAACGTTATTAACATAATAACGTATAATTACGTTAAACGTTTATTTGACTTCAATATTTGAATAGGGGTAGAATCCCACGCCTTTGTGTTTGGCTCCTCCGCTGCCATCGGCCCATTGTTCTCTATCCTCTCTCTTCAACGCATGGAGTTGAACGTCCCTCTCACTCCCACTCATTAGTTTTAAAATTCTCAAATTTGTTCATTTGCTTCTTAAAATGTAGCCTTTCTGCAACTGACCATTCCATTCAACCTGAGTCTTGGTATTGTCTTGCCAATAACCCGTTGTTCTCTACCCTCTCTGTTTAACTCATTGGAAATAGAACGCCTAAAGTTTGTCAGTTGTGGTGAATTGTTGTAAAATCTTGCAATCGCAAGTTCATTCACCTCTGTTCAAGAAATTCTTTCCTACATAGCTTAGCTGTTCACACTCTTTTTGTAGTAGGCCTAATAATTTTTCTAGTTTCAAGCTTCATTACTCAATACTCATCAACAAATTACTAAATAGTTTCTCAGAGTCTTTGGTAATTTTATTAATTAATTTATATTATTGGAAATTGATTAATTGAGAAACTCCCAACTATCATTGTATAATACATTATTACTGAATAAATAATTATTTGTATTCAATTTTGAACTGAACTTGAAATCAGCTCTTACTTTTCTGATTCAGAAATCAGTTTTTAGTTCAGACCTTCTTATTTACTTTTTAAATATTACTTATCAAGTTCACTTACTATCCACTCATTGAATAACAAGAAAGTTTTTTTTTAATTGATTGTAATTGTCATTAATAATTCAAATGAATTGATGAATAATTTCAATAAAATCTAGTAATAATTCAATATTGATTATCTCTTAGATGGTTCATTTACACATCAATTAATGCTCCTAATTATCTTATAAAGGCACCATGGACAGAGTTCTGCTTCTTATTGCTTCACATGGAAAGTACATGAACCAATACCTCCACGAATTCTCCTACACTGGTTTGGAGGTAAGTTGAATGGCTTAATTTATTTCTGTACAACACTAGTGTTTCAACAAACTTGTATTAAGTTGTGAGTGGCAACTTTTCAAAAAGCTACCCTGTGTAGTCTATTGTTATACAGGGTGTTTCAGGAGGAATGTGCAATACTTCTCAGGCTGATTCCTTACACCAAGTAGACAAAAAAGTTCCATGGGACTAACCCCCAAAAACGCTTCGTTACCGAGATAACAATGGCGGAAAATTGAGATTTTTCAAAATATATTAATTATTCTAATTTTTTAGAGACTCTAGTGAGGTTTTAAAATAATCAATTCCAATGTAAAATTAGCTGAGGAATTCAATGAAACCAGTTCCAAGTTTGTAACTTTAACGGTTATTGAGATAATTGAAAAATATGCTAAAAAATGCCATTTTTCAACAATAAGGGTTATAACTGGATAAGGAATCATAAAAAATTGTATTTTTTATTAATGGAAGAAGAGAGCCGGATTCTAAAGAAAAAGTTGAATGGTGGCGATTGTGTAAATCTTACCCAAATCTCAGAAATAGCGATCAAAAATCGCAAAATTGACAAAAGTGATGAATTTGTGTTTAGTAGTAGTATTGAATTCCTCGGCTAATTTTACGTAGGAATTGATTATTTTAGAACCTCACTAAAGCCTTCTAAAAAATTAGAAAAATTAAAATATTTTGAAAAACTTCAATTTTCCGCCATTGTTATCTCAGTAACAAAGCGTTTTGGGGATGGTCCCATGGAATTTTTTGTCTACTTGGTGTAAGGAATCAGCCTGAGAAGTATTGCACATTCCTCCTGAAACACCCTGTATATCTGAACATATCTCTTGAATTAGTTTAGCATGTCAATGCAAACATTAAAAAAAACAACCTTACTATGGTATTCTACAAATTGGACCAGTTATCACTAGCAACTTTCCTGAACTGATTTGAATGTTTCTCAATTTTTTGAGGTGCTTTCACCACAAGTTATCTAACATAAATCACCAATAATACTGATGTATTAATATAGTATGTACAATAATAGACTCTAATACTGATGATTTTCGTTTAAGGTCACTGTGAACTTTAAATCAGGCAGGAGGATAGAGGAGGCTCATGCCTTTGTGGAGCAGGCCAGGGGTTTTGCTGATGTGATTATACATTTGGGAGCAAATAACGTAATCATGAGCAGCATGACCTCAACTCATTGTGGAGAGAATGGATAGACTGGTGTCCGAAATTGTGCAGCTGAATCCTGGCTGCAGGATACATCTTCATCTATCATGCCAAGGCAGAGAGACAATTTCAAATTTGGAACAGAGGGGTAAGGTGGCTCAACTTTATAACTTTTTGTTACATTCCAAATTATTAAAATACAGCAAATCAGCTACAACATTCGACTGTCGATATTACAGTTTATCGATGGGCAATAATATCGATAGTTAAATATCAATAGTCGATAATATCGATAGTTGGTAATATCGATAGTCGGTAATATTAATAGTCGATAATATTGATAGTCGATAATATCGATAGTCGATAATATTGATAGACGATAATATCGATAGTCGATTGTGATTGATATTGATGTTATCAAATGGATATCTTTGATGTGTTATGAGATTGTTTCAATGATTAAAAATTTATACAATTTATTATTGGAAACTATGAATTATCCTATATAAATATTTTGTTGAATTATGATAGATTTTATTGTAGGCCTGCTAGGTTGTCATGATTTATTAATTTATCAATTTCTTAGGAATAAATGAAAATTTAAGTAATGATTATTATTATTTTTTCTATTATAATAAATTTACAATTATTTCCATTCAATTCAACTTGTTTGTTATTGATTAATTAATTTAATAAGTGAACTATGAACAATATTACTCTTTAAAATATTGCTACTTGGAATTTTAATGAACATTTTTGAATGAACATTATCTAATTTCAATCATATATACTGTATTAAAAGTAGGAATAAATTATTTACAGGCAGAGGCAGTCCAGTGACTACATGAGGCACATGGAATTCATCGACTACTGCAACAGCAAGGTAGCAGTCACCAACATCATGATGAGGCAGCAGTTGTCCAGATTCCCCAACTTGCCACTTCATATCAACAATGATGATGTTTTCCTTGGGCCACATGGAGCAGTCAGGCGCCATCTACTCTCCAGGATGGCCTTCATCTAACTCCCAGGAGTTCGTGCCCTCCTAGGTAACATTCTCCAGCATGTGGTGAGGTCATCCATTCATCCCAATCATTCATCATTCCACCATCACCCACCTCACTGCCATCTCCTCCACTTGCTTGGATGGTGTTTCAGCCATTCCCATCAGCACACACTCATGTGCCCCAATCAGATGAGTGTGTTTCTCTCCAATCAGGAGAATCATCATGTGGATTCCAGTTGATCCTGATGTTGCTGTTGGCATACTATCATACAGGGATGCTCTGCTTGTTCCTTCTGTTTTGAGGCCATCCACAGTGAACCTTATCCAGGGCAAGAAGTTGATAAAGTCCAAGTCAAGTGTCATGAAATCACCTCAACTTCAGCCACCCTTGAAATCCAAAACCATCAAAACCAAATCCAACTCCAATTCTCAGAAAAAGAAAAACAAGAGTTCTATCTTTTCCTGGCTCTAAGAAACTGATGAAGTGCAATTCATTGGAAGTCAAATCCAAACTTTCTTCACCTGATGGATGCAACAATTGCTTGCTCAATTCCTTTCTGTAGCAAACATGTTCTCACCACCTCCAAATTTCACATCATGTGAAGAAGCTGCTTCTTTTCAACTCTTCAGCCAAATTCCTTCTCCAACTTCTTAAATTCCCTCCTATTCTGCAGAAATTTCTTCCCTTCATCCAAGAGGAGAAAGAGGGCATCAAGAAAATTTAAGCAGCATTAGAGAAAATTTGATTAGAAAGGGAATTGGAGAGGAGGAAGAGAGCTGAAACAGAGCAGACCATCTCACACAATGTAGATGTTGGAAAGATTGATCACTGTTGTGACTCTTTGGATGGATGAGGTATCCCAATGCAATCCATCAGCTGTTGAGAGGATGGAAATGTGGTTGAAATGGAGTGTGGATTTTGTAGGTGGAGCCAAGGATACAAGTCTGGTGATATTTTAACAGCAAACTCATTATCAATTGAAGAGATCATGCTGGTGTTTGAGACAAGAGCAGTGAAATCAAAAGATCTGGGGCTGTGGAAGGTGGGGAGCTTGATGGTGTCTAATGATAGAGCAGGAGGAGATGGTGATCAAACTCCCAATCAAGGCCAACAACCATTTGTCTGATAGCAACAGGAAATATCAGTCAAAACAATAGTAACCTATTTTCAAAATTATCAAATAATAATCAATGTGTTTGCAATTCCATTGTAAACATTGTTCATTATGTTTCAAGGAGTACATTTACTCCAGATTCTATTGGATAATGTCATCACATTGCGTGACCTTTATATAGGCAGACAAACTGAAACTAGGGCCACTTACAGATATCCTCACTTGATGGTTGAAGAAGTTGAAAAAATTATTCATTTCAATGGCAGGGAATTTGAAATTGAGCATGAATATGTTGGATCTGGACTTTTATTCAGAGCATGTATGGTTTGGATGGGAAACTTCAAAACATATTTTTGCATGACAATCAGAGTGGTTACATATTTCTAGGTCAAAATTCAGTCAGGTCTCAATTTGGTGTGATAATGATTGGTCTTCTACCTGTTCAATTCACATGCCGTTGATTGTTTGAACAGGTGGTCTGAGAATGGAAAAGGTAGGGTGTTTAAGTGTGATATACTAGTACAACTTGCTAACTTGCTTTTGACCAGTGCTTCTATTTCAGACAACCTTCCAGAAACTCTGCTGTATATAATATTTATCGAATTTGTCCCAATATTGTTTCAGAAGACTTAGTGGTTCCTGTAGGTAGTGTTTCAGAGGCTATGATAGTAGATTCAAGTGAGCAGCATTTATGTGAAGTGGTTTCTGTCCATGCAAACAAGAAACTAAAAACTAAATATCCCTGCTAATATTTTGTCTGATAAAAATACTTGTACAACCCACTGTTAGGTTAATAGATATTTCAAAAAATTCAAATAATAAATCACCAAATATAAAATGTATCGAATAAGCCAGACTCTAATAATAATAACCCTTATTGTAGATAATTTCATATACGCAGACCCAAAACTTAGAGCAAAAACTTTATCATATTAAAAGACATTTCTAAAATACAAAATAATAATTCAATAATCCCCTCTAATAAAGGTGTAGGCCCCCTAAATCAAACGTGGTAGACCTAAAACATCTGATCTAACTTATGAAGAACAACATAGAATAGCTGTTGATAATTATTATAAAAATAATAAAGATGTGAATAGGAAAGCTGTCAAAGTATATAGCCAAAATAATCCTGATGCTCATAGGGAAGCAGTTAAAACATACAGTCAAAATAATCCAGATGTCAATAGAGAAGCAGTAAGGAAATATAGTCAGGATAAACCAGAAGCCTAGTAGGAAGGCAGTTGAAATGTATAGTCAAGAACATCCAGAAGTGAATAGGGAAGCTAAAAAATATAGCCAAATAAACCAGATGCTCATAGGAAGGCAGTTGAAACGTATAGTCAAAAACATCCAGAAGTAAATAAAGAAGCAGTAAAAAAATATAGCCAAAACAATCCAGATGCTCATAGGAAGGCAGTTGAAACGTATAGTCAAAAACATCCAGAAGTAAATAAAGAAGCAGTAAAAAAATATAGCCAAAAAAATCCAGATGCTCATAGGAAGGCAGTTGAAACGTATAGTCAAAAACATCCAGAAGTAAAAAAAGGGGAAGCGTAAAAAAATATAGCCAAAAAACCAAAAGCTCATAGGGGGCCCGTTAGAAATTAAGTCAAAAACCCAAAAGTAAATGGGGAAGTGTAAAAATATATGGGGAAAACCCCCCGGGAACTCAATAGAAGGAATATAAACTATGGGGAAAAAATCCAGAATAAATGGGGAACTTAAAAAAATGGACTTGTTGCTGAGTACTCTGGGGAAAAGCTCAAGTTGATAAAGCCATACTATTTGAAAAATAAGTCTCTTCTTTCTGACTCCTGTTCCAGATGTCCCCACTGTCAGGCTAGGTTATTTGAGGAGGAACTAGGTGATAGGAAAAATGTACTCCCCCAGTGGTGCTGCACTAATGGTAAGGCCCTTGTAAAATTGCCCCTTTTAAATAATGACTCATATAACGATAAAAAGTTTTCTTACCGCACTGTCAGATATAATGATTACTTTGCTTTTGCAACTAAGAGGATAGATCTCCAAGGAATGAAAAAATCTGGTCCACAATTTTTGAAGATAAGAGGTAAATTATATCATAGTGTAAAACCTTATGATAAGAGTAACATTAAGACTTCTAATATTCTTTTTGATAATGTTGATGATGATGATTTGCATGCTGATGATAAATTGGATAAGACTTTAATAAGAAGATTTACTGCGCATTTGCAATCTTGTAAAAATCCATTTCTAGTGGAGTATAAGAAGCTGCATCATGAAACAGCTGCAGATGCAAAAATTGTTTTCATGACAACTTCTAGGTCCACACATGGTCCAGTTCTGGGTGATCGTCCAACAACAGGTGAGGTGGTTGCCTACATTAACCCTGATTCTGAAGTATCTATAAATCTTGTCAGGTAAATGTTTGGAAACGGAGATAAGAACCCATATCAGTTTATGCCAACAGCCCTTTTCTGGAGCCAATGACATACCCATTGTTGTATCCAGAGGGCACTCCAGGGTGGTCTATAAACCTGAAGACCTCAGAAGGTAAGCCATTTTCTCTGTTGAGGTGATACTCGTAACCTTTTGCTGTCTGATGATCGGTTTAGTGGCAAGTTTGTAAACTATCGAAAACATGCATTGTTGATATGTATGTTAGGGACGAGACGCAGCGGCTGTATTACATCACAAAAAATCAACAATCTAGTCTCAGAGCAGCTCCAGCAGATGAACTTCAAGCAAGTGTTAGAGCTTAGTGGGAAAATGTTGAAGTAGGTGTAGAAGAGGGTGAAAATCTTAGACAGAATATAAGCAAGAGGATGAAAACAATCTAGGAGTTAAAGGTGGTATTCTAACAGTGTAGTATACTCTGACTGGTCTCATTCTTTGCTACAGGGAGTCCAAGATACATGAGGAAGTCATACATGGATGCAATGGGCATTGCTCTGAATTTGGGTGGGCCAACCTACTTCTTAACTTTACAGCATTTGGTAGTTGGGATGAAATAAAACTCATCTAAATTTAACACAAGAAAAGACTCAGCCTGGAGTAGTGAGATAGAGTGTTTCATTTGAAGTTGAGGGAATTGATGAGGGACATCTGTGTCATATCAAAAATCTTTTAGTCTATATTATTTACACTATTGAATTCTAGATGAGAGGCCTTCCACACGCCCAGTGATTGTTTTAGAGTGAGGGGGAGGGCCAACTCAAGGAATTGATATTGATAAAGTTATAAGGGCTGATATTCCAAAGGGATGATGTGGTGAATGGAGAGTTAAGAGAGCTGGTATTGAAACATATGATACATATGGTCCTTGTGGTGTAGCGAGTTGAATCCTGCCATGCTGGGATAAGGAAAAGAAGGTATGCTCAAAACATTTTCCAAAAAACCCTACGTGAAAAATACATTCATTGATGCAAGGGGTTTTGCTAATTATAAGAGAGACATGAGAACATACGCAACAACTGGCATAAAACAAGGATAAAGCACTGGGATGATAGGTGGGTTGTTCCCTATAATGCAGTCTTGCTGCTTAAATATTTGGTGTCATGTAAATTTGGAGTTGGCCTCAACAAGAGCTGTCTGTTACAATATCTATTTAAATATATTACAAAGGGGCCATCACTTCTGCCTCAGTTGCAGTGGCAGGTTACTGAGACAAACTGATAAAGAGAAAGAGGCTATGATTGAGGAAGAGCGTGCAGGATTAATGAGAAGAGGAGGTGATGACAAAACGGTATGATTGGATCGAGTGGATGCTGCATGGAGAGTGTTGTCGTAAGATATAACCCATATAAAGAGCCAGCTGTGAGCTTGCCTTGCCAGTTCATCTAGAGGGTCAGAGTTTTAAGGTATTTAAACTTGGTGAGGAGAATAGAGCATTAGGAGAGGATTTTCTATTACTTCAGGTTATATTTTACCAGACCGAACTCTGCCTGGAATGACAGAATTGACTAGCCAAGAGTTTCTTATAGGGATTATGAGTCACACAATTCAAGGCCTCATAGGTAAACTCACTTAGTGTGGGAACATCCTAAATGGTGTAAAACTTCCTTACCAAGAGACAAAAAGCTTCGTGTTTGCAGGTTAAACTGGATTTCTCCTTCTCCAAGAACTTGAGTAATACCATTTGAGATTATTGTTAGTAAGATTTCCATGTTTTGGATATTTCTAATATGTTGGAACTAGGCGGGCCTGATTGTAAGACATTCCAACAGGCAGCAAAGGCAGGTGAGGTCTTGTTGAAGATGGCTATGAGTATGTACGTGGTTTAGAAGAGGGCCATCAATTTATGACTGGAAGAGAATACAGGTGGTTTTTTATCACACAATATTGAAAGAAGGTGGCAGGGAGCTGAGTTGTGGGATAAGTTCTGTAGATAAACTGTCGGAGGATTTCAGAGAATTGAATCCAGAGAAGAGTGAATGGTGAAAATTGAGGAAGGCCTTTAATTGAAATTGACCCATGGATTATGTAGGCATGGACACACATTAGGCATCTATGTGGGTTTACCAAGTTGTTGAGAGGAGGAGAGACAGAATTGATAAGAGAAGAAGTAGCATATGAGATTGAGTGATGAAAGATAGGTTTGTGAAGGAATGGGAGAATAAGCTTTTAATGATCAGGTCACTGTATTCAATTATTTGTAAGAACCACGACAGATGACCTTCCCATGCTAGATAGAGTTACATTTCTTGGATGGCTCAGGTGGTTCTGGCAAAACATTGTTACTGAAGGTTATCAAGCAGCCTATTTCAGAGCCAATCGTAAAATTGTTCTTTGTGTTGCAACTTCCTGGCATTGCAGCACTGAATCCTTGTTCGTGCAGTACCACAGCCCATTCCTTATGTTGTGCTCCTATTGAGCTCCCTGCAGATGAATCCTGGGAATCACTTCATAATGGTACACAGAGAGCTGATCTAATTAGACATGGCTCCTTCTCGATTATTTTTGATGAAGCCCCACGCTCAGGAGCATGGTAGAAATGATCAACAGGTCTCTTGGAGACCTAATGAATAATAAGAATAGCTTGTTTGGTGGAAAAATTGTTATTTTCAGGGGGATTTTTGTCAAATACCACCTGTATTACCAGATGTATATGGGCCAGCCTTACACATTTGGAAAGCCTAATATGTAGATCTTGAAATGATGGAAATTTGTTAAAAAAATGAAGCTTTCAACATCCCATCTTGTTACAGGTAATAGTGCTTATAGCGATTTTTACTTGATTCTTGGGGAAATGGATGTAATTGAGTCAAATGCTCATCACCAATGTAGGTGGTGATGAAAATGAATTTTATGACTACTCTACACCTCTTCCTGTTACAAATATGTTGACAATCTTGAAGAATTGATAGAATTTGTTTTCCCAACAAGATGTCTTTTGAACAATCCAGAGCTTTGTGCAAATCGAATAATTCTTTCAACATTAATCACAAATGTCCATGAAATCAACTCCACAGGTGTGTGAGCTACTTGATGGAGATTTTGTTCATTTACATAGTAGGGATAGAGTTGTTGATAGATAATGTTGGCTACTCATATAGACTCTTCAATTTTTTTACATTTGGCACATGATAAAGGTGTTCCCAATCATGTTCTATGACATTAAAAGTAGGGGCTGTTTGTTTAACTTCATGTAATTTTAAACTTTTGACCTGGGTCTTGTAGAATGGTGTAGTAAGGTAATAATAGATAGAATCCCTTAAACACTCAATTGTTTGCCATAAGCCTGTTTCCTCCTACAAAAAATGTATATCATACCTAGAATAGCCTTCAAATTCCCTTGGGTGCTAGAGATGGAATTGAAATGATAAGAATGCAATTTCCATTGCAATTGGCTTATGCCATGACCATTCACAAGAGCCAGGGCCAGACCATTGACTAATCTTGTAGGCTTAGATTTGAGAACTGGCTGCTTTACACATGGTCAATTGTATGTAGCACTAAGCAGAACTAGATCACCAGAAAATATACGCTCTTCTTGGTTCTCAACCAGTCTGTAGATGGTAGTAGCTTATGTGCAAAAATATTGTTTATGATGGTCTTCTAAATATATAGATAGGGAACATTATAGGGATATTTTTATTCAATTTTATTATAGATCAATTTTCAAAATTGTTTGCATAAAGGGGCAAACAGTATTCAATTCTGCAATTGACTCAATGTTGCTTTAAATTATATATTATGTTCTTTTTACTGGTTGGGGACTTACTGATTGGTAATGCAATTACCACTTGTTATTACATCAGTATTTCCCCCAAATGCTGGTTTTTTTCATTGATATCTACTCATGTTGTTGATATAATGATATATTCTATCATTTGTTATGAAAAATGTATTTAATTGTTGTTTGATTTACTTTAGTTTTGTTATCTATATGATTTTATTGTTTGGTGATACAATTACCACTTGTTATTACAGCAGCATTCTAAATTAAGTTGGTTGTTTTATTTATATTTACTTTGTTATTGATGCATATTTTATTATTTACGTGGTGATAACTTTCACCACATCTGTTATATTTTGAAATTTTATTTATATTGTTATATTATGAAATTATATATTTTGGTGATTGTTACCATAATGTGGAAAGTTACCAATTCTTCTAGATAAGCTACAACTAAACATAGTGTGATGTGATATTGAGATACACCTTCCTAACATCTCATGTCAGCAAGCCATTCATCAGTTTGATTATAGTGATTAGTGAATCATCCAACCTGATTGATTTCATCATGTGTTGAATTATTCAATAATTTTTTTCCTCTTTCAAAATTATTTATACTTGTTTTTTTTTCTAAAATCATATACTTTTGTTTTCTTCACAGAATTTATTAGACTGGTAATGCAAAAAATCATAATTGTTTTCTCTTCAAATTTTATTGATCTGTTTTGTTATGGACGTTTTCTTTTTTCAAAACTGTATACTTTTGTTTTTTTTCTAATAGAATTTATTATCTGTAATGCAATTACTAATTGTTTTCTTTTCAATCATTTTTGTTTATGTTTTTGTTATAGATTATATAATTTTGTTTTTTACAAAGCTTATTGTGTGGATACAATCACCCGATTGTTAAGTTCTCTTGAGAAACTATGTAGTTTTTCTTCTTAATAAGTTGAATTTTGTTTGAATTTTAAAAATTTATTAGTTTTGGTGATTCAATTACCGTTTGTTGTTATTTGAAAACATGTTGACTTCTGAAGGTTATCACAAAGTGGAATTCTACAAAACTGTTGGATGCTTTAATATTTCATTCTATAAAAATTATGTGAGCTGATGTTTATGGGATGATTTTTTTATACAGTAAACCTGAGTTACGCCTAAGCAAATGGATTGTTACACACCTGACAGACTCTATTCTGAATTCATTTCTTCCTTCATTGAATCATAATCTATTGCCTTTCTCAACATTAGTTCACAATGTTATTACACATCCACTGGATCTCTTTCATCACTACAATTCCATTTCCATAAACTCATCACATGCTGAAAGGTATAATCTAGGGAAAGTCACTTGTATGAGTTTTATGTAGGCTCTAAAAACCAATATGTAAAAAAAAATTACTAACTCCAAAAAAAAAAACTAACATGAAAATAATTTACCAACACCAAAAAAAAACTAACTAACTAACTAACTAAAAAAAAATCCATATCCCTTACATTATTTAACCACCCATGTAGCATAATTGTAATAATACTTAAAATTTTCTATTTAACAACTAGAATAAATTATACTAACTTTCATTAGATTCCACTGTAGAATTCATCACTAATGCGACTGAGCATTGCTAACACTGACGCACTCTAACAACTAACATGTGGGAAAAAGATACTAACTAAAAAAAATCCTAACATTATTTCATTAGAGTGTATTTTATTTGATGTAATACCATACTGTACCATCATATCATTATAAAAATATTAAACTTACATTTTTCATTTATACAATTAGAATTGTACTGTTCTTGCTAGACTAACATCATACTAATGATCAAAATTCTGTAAAAAATCAGTTGTAACATTATTTATCTATACCTATGTAGCATAATTTTAATTGAATGAAAACTAACAGCATTGTATATAAATCATGGCAAAATGAATTATAATATTGTGCACTATTCAACAGCTTTCTTGATGATTGTTTGATGTTTCTGACAAAGCATTGTAAATATTTTAAGCCTGTGCATTGTCAATTTGCATACTTGCCTTTGTATATAATTAATATTCTGGTGGTATCCATAACACTACTAATAAATAAAAAAATTGCATGGTAAGTCTGCCTCTATCTGAAGCTGACATTCTTTGTTAATTGTTGATTAACAATGATTTAAAAATAATCTTATAACAAGAATGTCAGCTTTAGAAAGGGCCAGTCAAAGTCTGAGATGCTGGTAAACACATAACCTGGTTTTCATTTTATCAGTGATGTGTGCTAGGCAGAAAGAGTGATGGCCATGATAACCAACTAGCTGATCAGTTAGTTAGCAATAAACCATAGGGGTTTCAAAAATCAACACATACATATTCAACCTTGATCCAGCCAATATAAGGGTAAGTTATGAGAAAAAGGTGAGTTGTTTAAAAGAGTAAGTCTTCCATTAACCTGATTACACTTAACCTTAATATCTAACCACTTTCCATCTTTTTCAAAAATTTCTAGCAGAAAAAATTGAAATTTTTTTTCTTAGAAACAACTGGAGTTGAGGGAGTCCGACCTAAGAACATCACTAACTTGAGAAGGATTTCTAACCTGTATATTCACAAGCCACCCCAAAAGATATTTAAAGAAAACTTCATAAAAAGATAGAAAAATTTTACAACCCAGAAATTCAGGGGGTATATCAGGGATGTAAATTCACAATTGCAAAAAAATACCAATAAAATATAAAATCTCCAACCAAAAAAAGATTTAACCCATTAACAAATTGTGGGGTTCATGAAACAAAGTTCCCTGACAAGTGCAAAGTGCCTTCAAGATATATCAAAACATATCAAAAATATTCCCAGAGTTAATTCACCAATATAAGAAAATTAAAACTAAAAAAATTCATAAAGAAAAATTTGGACCAAAAAATTCTTCCAAGCCAAAAAAATCAGAGGGGTTCAGGGGGCGAAGCCCTCGATCGAGCGCAAAAGCGCGAGCTTAACCATATTAAATTGTAGCAAATTGAATTCTGAACAAAAATGTTCAGTGACTTTTTTGTCTAAAACGCACCTAAACGTCACAAATTGAGATTGAAATGTGACAGAAACAGACAAGAAAGTAGTATGATAAGATAGCTACTATAAATCCTGAGCGACCTTGGGAGAGTCATATAGTAATCAATTCTTATGTAAAATGAGCTGAGAAATCGAATGAAACCAGTCAAAAGTTTGTAACTTCAATGGTTATCAAGATAATTAGCAAAATAAGCCAGCAATCTGAATATTCCAACTTTAAATTTAAAGAGATATAAATTTTATAAAACTTAACATAAACTTTGAATAGAAGTACTAATGCATGTTTTCTGAATCAATTGAGTGGGAATGTTGTTCAAAATGTCAAATACATGATCATATTATTCGTACAGAGAATGTTATGTTGATAATTAGAAGAGAACATTCATATTGACTTCTTATCAAAACAGGTTAAATTCTATATAACAAGTAATAAACTGAAAACAAGAGGACTAAAGCATGTTTTCTGAATCAATTGAGTGGCAATGTTGTTCAGATTGTCGAAATTATGATTGTTTCATTGATACATACAATTCTATAGAACACAAAGAAATTTGAATGTTCCAACTTTTGAAGGGTAGAAATGGTGAAAATTTTTCCAATTTTATGAACTTTTAACCATATTAAATTGTAGCAAATTGAATTCTGAACAAAAATGTTCAGTGACTTTTTTGTCTAAACGCACCTAAACGTCACAAATTGAGATTGAAATGTGACAGAAACAGACAAGAAAGTAGTATGATAAGATAGCTACTATAAATCCTGAGCGACCTTGGGAGAGTCATATAGTAATCAATTCTTATGTAAAATGAGCTGAGAAATCGAATGAAACCAGTCAAAAGTTTGTAACTTCAATGGTTATCAAGATAATTAGCAAAATAAGCCAGCAATCTGAATATTCCAACTTTAAATTTAAAGAGATATAAATTTTATAAAACTTAACATAAACTTTGAATAGAAGTACTAATGCATGTTTTCTGAATCAATTGAGTGGGAATGTTGTTCAAAATGTCAAATACATGATCATATTATTCGTACAGAGAATGTTATGCTGATAATTAGAAGAGAACATTCATATTGACTTCTTATCAAAACAGGTTAAATTCTATATAACAAGTAATAAACTGAAAACAAGAGGACTAAAGCATGTTTTCTGAATCAATTGAGTGGCAATGTTGTTCAGATTGTCGAAATTATGATTGTTTCATTGATACATACAATTCTATAGAACACAAAGAAATTTGAATGTTCCAACTTTGAAGGGTAGAAATGTGAAAAATTTTTTCCAATTTTATGAACTTTTAACCATATTAAATTGTAGCAAATTGAATTCTGAACAAAAATGTTCAGTGACTTTTTTGTCTAAAACGCACCTAAACGTCACAAATTGAGATTGAAATGTGACAGAAACAGACAAGAAAGTAGTATGATAAGATAGCTACTATAAATCCTGAGCGACCTTGGGAGAGTCATATAGTAATCAATTCTTATGTAAAATGAGCTGAGAAATCGAATGAAACCAGTCAAAAGTTTGTAACTTCAATGGTTATCAAGATAATTAGCAAAATAAGCCAGCAATCTGAATATTCCAACTTTAAATTTAAAGAGATATAAATTTTATAAAACTTAACATAAACTTTGAATAGAAGTACTAATGCATGTTTTCTGAATCAATTGAGTGGGAATGTTGTTCAAAATGTCAAATACATGATCATATTATTCGTACAGAGAATGTTATGCTGATAATTAGAAGAGAACATTCATATTGACTTCTTATCAAAACAGGTTAAATTCTATATAACAAGTAATAAACTGAAAACAAGAGGACTAAAGCATGTTTTCTGAATCAATTGAGTGGCAATGTTGTTCAGATTGTCGAAATTATGATTGTTTCATTGATACATACAATTCTATAGAACACAAAGAAATTTGAATGTTCCAACTTTTGAAGGGTAGAAATGGTGAAAAATTTTTTCCAATTTTATGAACTTTTAACCATATTAAATTGTAGCAAATTGAATTCTGAACAAAAAATGTTCAGTGACTTTTTTGTCTAAAACGCACCTAAACGTCACAAATTGAGATTGAAATGTGACAGAAACAGACAAGAAAGTAGTATGATAAGATAGCTACTATAAATCCTGAGCGACCTTGGGAGAGTCATATAGTAATCAATTCTTATGTAAAATGAGCTGAGAAATCGAATGAAACCAGTCAAAAGTTTGTAACTTCAATGGTTATCAAGATAATTAGCAAAATAAGCCAGCAATCTGAATATTCCAACTTTAAATTTAAAGAGATATAAATTTTATAAAACTTAACATAAACTTTGAATAGAAGTACTAATGCATGTTTTCTGAATCAATTGAGTGGGAATGTTGTTCAAAATGTCAAATACATGATCATATTATTCGTACAGAGAATGTTATGCTGATAATTAGAAGAGAACATTCATATTGACTTCTTATCAAAACAGGTTAAATTCTATATAACAAGTAATAAACTGAAAACAAGAGGACTAAAGCATGTTTTCTGAATCAATTGAGTGGCAATGTTGTTCAGATTGTCGAAATTATGATTGTTTCATTGATACATACAATTCTATAGAACACAAAGAAATTTGAATGTTCCAACTTTTGAAGGGTAGAAATGGTGAAAAATTTTTCCAATTTTATGAACTTTTAACCATATTAAATTGTAGCAAATTGAATTCTGAACAAAAAATGTTCAGTGACTTTTTTGTCTAAAACGCACCTAAACGTCACAAATTGAGATTGAAATGTGACAGAAACAGACAAGAAAGTAGTATGATAAGATAGCTACTATAAATCCTGAGCGACCTTGGGAGAGTCATATAGTAATCAATTCTTATGTAAAATGAGCTGAGAAATCGAATGAAACCAGTCAAAAGTTTGTAACTTCAATGGTTATCAAGATAATTAGCAAAATAAGCCAGCAATCTGAATATTCCAACTTTAAATTTAAAGAGATATAAATTTTATAAAACTTAACATAAACTTTGAATAGAAGTACTAATGCATGTTTTCTGGAATCAATTGAGTGGAATGTTGTTCAAATGTCAAATTACATTGAAAATATTTATAGAGAATGTTCCAACTGCTGATAATTAGAATTGGTAGATTATTGTTCAAAAATTGTTAAAACTTATTAAATTGTAGAAAGTAATGCTGAAACAGAAAACGTTCAGTGCTATGGACTAAAGCATGTTTTCTGAATCAATTGAGTGGCAATGTTGTTCAGATTGTCGAAATTATGATTGTTTCATTGATACACAATTTATAGAACACAAAGAAATTTGAATGTTCCAACTTTTGAAAGGGTAGAAATGGTGAAAAAATTTTTCCCAATTTTATGAACTTTTAACCATATTAAATTGTAGAAATTGAATTTTGACACAAAAATGTTCAGTGACTTTTTTGTCTAAAACGCACCTAAACGTCACAAATTGAGATTGAAATGTGACAGAAACAGACAAGAAAGTAGTATGATAAGATAGCTACTATAAATCCTGGAGCGACCTTGGGAGTCATATAGTAATCAATTCTTATGTAAAATGAGTGAGAAATCGAATGAAACCAGTCAAAGTTTTTGTAACTTCAATGGTTATCAAGATAATTAGCAAAATAAGCCAGCAATCTGAATATTCCAACTTTAAATTTAAAGAGATATAAATTTTATAAAACTTAACATAAACTTTGATAGAAGTACTAATGCATGTTTTCTGAATCAATTGAGGGAATGTTGTTCAAAATGTCAAATACATGATCATATTATTCGTACAGAGAATGTTATGCTGATAATTAGAAGAGAACATTCATATTGACTTCTTATCAAAACAGGTTAAATTTATATAACAAGTAATAAACTGAAAACAAGAGGACTAAAGCATGTTTTCTGAATCAATTGAGTGGCAATGTTGTTCAGATTGTCGAAATTATGATTGTTTCATTGATACATACAATTCTATAGAACACAAAGAAATTTGAATGTTCCAACTTTTGAAGGGTAGAAATGGTGAAAAATTTTTTCCAATTTTATGAACTTTTAACCATATTAAATTGTAGCAAATTGAATTCTGAACAAAAATGTTCAGTGACTTTTTTGTCTAAAACGCACCTAAACGTCACAAATTGAGATTGAAATGTGACAGAAACAGACAAGAAAGTAGTATGATAAGATAGCTACTATAAATCCTGAGCGACCTTGGGAGAGTCATATAGTAATCAATTCTTATGTAAAATGAGCTGAGAAATCGAATGAAACCAGTCAAAAGTTTGTAACTTCAATGGTTATCAAGATAATTAGCAAAATAAGCCAGCAATCTGAATATTCCAACTTTAAATTTAAAGAGATATAAATTTTATAAAACTTAACATAAACTTTGAATAGAAGTACTAATGCATGTTTTCTGAATCAATTGAGTGGGAATGTTGTTCAAAATGTCAAATACATGATCATATTATTCGTACAGAGAATGTTATGCTGATAATTAGAAGAGAACATTCATATTGACTTCTTATCAAAACAGGTTAAATTCTATATAACAAGTAATAAACTGAAAACAAGAGGACTAAAGCATGTTTTCTGAATCAATTGAGTGGCAATGTTGTTCAGATTGTCGAAATTATGATTGTTTCATTGATACATACAATTCTATAGAACACAAAGAAATTTGAATGTTCCAACTTTTGAAGGGTAGAAATGGTGAAAAATTTTTTCCAATTTTATGAACTTTTAACCATATTAAATTGTAGCAAATTGAATTCTGAACAAAAAATGTTCAGTGACTTTTTTGTCTAAAACGCACCTAAACGTCACAAATTGAGATTGAAATGACAGAAACAGACAAGAAAGTAGTATGATAAGATAGCTACTATAAATCCTGAGCGACCTTGGGAGAGTCATATAGTAATCAATTCTTATGTAAAATGAGCTGAGAAATCGAATGAAACCAGTCAAAAGTTTGTAACTTCAATGGTTATCAAGATAATTAGCAAAATAAGCCAGCAATCTGAATATTCCAACTTTAAATTTAAAGAGATATAAATTTTATAAAACTTAACATAAACTTTGAATAGAAGTACTAATGCATGTTTTCTGAATCAATTGAGTGGGAATGTTGTTCAAAATGTCAAATACATGATCATATTATTCGTACAGAGAATGTTATGCTGATAATTAGAAGAGAACATTCATATTGACTTCTTATCAAAACAGGTTAAATTTATATAACAAGTAATAAACTGAAAACAAGAGGACTAAATGTTTTCTGAA